>PVIR01025923.1:0-24398 GCA_004026965.1 Petromus typicus | reverse complement strand
GTTATGTTGTGTGTTCAAGGTCAGCCTGAACTACACAGTAAGATTTTGTCTCAGGAAACAAAACAAAACAAAATCCGGGGCCTCCAAATATTAATTTACAATTACTGTATGATCCAGGAGTTTCTCATCTAAGTCACTAACTAGAATTGGGAATATATTTCCTAATTTAAATATCCATGGTAGTAGCAGCATTATTCATAATAGTTAAAAGGTGGAAGCAATCCAAGTGTTCATTTAAAAATGAATGGAGAGGTGACATGTAGTTTATGCACACAATAGAATACTATTCAGCTTTGAAAAGGATAGAATTCTGACAGTTACCACACTGAGAATGAACACTGAGGACATCATGCTATATCCAATAAGCTAGTCACAAAAAGACAAGTCTCACATGAATCCACTTAAATGTGATACTTAAACACACAATGAAGAATGGTTGCTGGAGGCTGGAGCAGGGGCAGGGGAACTTACTATTTACTTGGGAGAGCTCTGGTTTTACAAGATAAAGAGCTATTGAGATAAGTGGTTGGTAATGATGTCACAGTGTTATGAATGCCATTAGAATCACTGAACTGGACATTTCAAAATTGTTGACCATAAATCTTCTTCACATTTTACCATAGTAAGAAACAATGGAGGGATTAGAGAAAATAGGAATACACAGGCCTTGTGAGGAACGCACAGGCCTAAGGAGGCCCAGGTTACTCAAATACCTCTTAAAAATTTTACATATGTAGAACTTAATCTCATCAGTCAATGAGATTACAGATAGAGTCTCCATCTGTATTCCCAGCACAGCCCAGTGCTCTGTCTCACTCAGGATGGTCAGTCAGTAGCCCTTTATTGGTTAACAATCTATTTTCTTGCTCTGCAAACTGAGAGTGTGGAAAGCCTGGCATGGGAGAGATACTCTGAGGATGTGCTGTAGAGTGCTAAGCCTCCAGTCTGGGAAAGAAAATAGCAACTAAACTAGAGGATCTATTTGGAAATAATATTTAAACTATTTCGGCAGAAGATCAGCTGGGTCAATGCCAGATGGACTAGAATTCAAGTCATCATGAATAGAACTATGGGCTGAATTCCAGTAGGAAAAGAAATGAGGTTGTTTTGAAAAAAGGAAAAAAAGAAAAAAAAGAAAATCTAAACAACTTGGTAGCTAAAATACAAGAAAACTATGCTGTTTTTGTTACACAAGAGGTTTGCTGAGAATTGTTTTGTTTTGTTTTAATCCCCAATCATATAATAAACATTGATGCTTATTTTGAATGGTATAGATAACATGGTAGGGGGCATGGGGAGTCACGTTCTAATGATAAGGACAAGATGTCTAATATAATTCAATCATTCAGCATTTTTCATAGACAGCTACAATTTTAGTAGTGACATATTTAAGTTTTATGAATACCCAAACTGCAGCTTTCCTGGGTTAGGTAAATCTAGATGCACAGTGGACATTACATATCACTGACAGATTATTTATTCTCCCTTTGAACTTCCAAAGTTCGTAGCCTCTGGATGTTAGCCTCGTCTACTGACAGAGAGGACATCCGCAAGTAGTACTGGGGAAGGGTTAGGGTCAAGAGGTCTTCAGAATATAAAAAGCCAGGACAAAAACTGAAGAATAAGAATGCCAAAAGTCAAATGGAAAGCATAATTTTTAGACATCGTAAGAATTCTACTAGAGCGGTAAAACAATAATTGCATTTAAATGAATACAACTTTCAAATTATTATTGGTTCCCTGAAATATCACAATGGTCTTTTTATATTGGTCTTTCTGGCTTCAGTTGCTGCTCATTCCAGCTTCTCATATGCTGTTCATACATTATGTTTCCAAAGTTCAACTATGATCATGTCACTCTTTAGGTCATAATGGTCAGTGACTCTTCATTCTCTGAACAATAAAGTACAAATCTGAGCTTGCCCTTCAATCCACAAAATAGCTTTCCAGTTTTGTCCTCTATTTTATGACCCTTAAATGCTCACTCACTTTATGGTCCATACTGTCCAGTAACTCAGAGCCACTCCTGTTTTATGTGCATACCTTGTACATCCCTCCCTCCACACACCCATCCTTCCTTTTCCAGCACTAGAAAAACTGTAGTTTAAACCCTACTCAACTTTACAAGCCTTGCTTATGTACCACCTTTATGAATTGAATGTGTTCCCCTATTTTCATATGTCAAAGTGTTAACTCTCAATGTGATGGCAGTTGGAGAAAAGACACTTTAAGAAGAAACAAAGATTAACTGAGGTCATGCTGGTGGGACAGGAGTACAGTAGGCCAATGTCTTTATAAGGACAGTTAAAGATTCTAGATATCTCTTTATACTTGTCCACACAAGAAACGCTGTGTAAGGATACGGCTAAATAGCTGCTGTCTATGTGCCAGGAAGAGAGGCAGGAAGGACCTCGAACTATTTCTTGCTCATGGACTTCTAGCCTCCAGCACTGTGAGAAATAACACCTTAAATCATTTAAGTCTCCGATCTGTGATGTTTCATTATGGCAATTGAACCAATCACTACCTCCCCCTCAAGACTTCCTTGATCACCTCATTTCTCCCTCTCTCTGTTCTTATGGCATTTTATTTGTTTCTATATAACATCCCTGAGCACATCCTAGTATTAGTCACAGGAATGTCTGGTGTCATTTACTATTAGTCTCTGGTTGAAGAAGGTGAAGCCTGTTATCTAATGTCAGAACACTTGGAGTAGACGTAGTTCAGGTCTGGTGTGGGGACTCCTCGGCCAGAAGCACCCAGTGTTGTCCTGTCTTTCAGTTCTCCAGCCCAGCATTTCCATCCTGAAGGTCAGCAGATTGTTCAAGCCGATGGCTGAAGCTCAAACCACTTGCATTTCAGAAACAGGAAGCAGGAAGGGAGAACTGAAGAGACAACCAAGCCCACCCTCTACCCAGCCCCCCCCATCTGCTGCTGAGGGAGCTCCTCCCTGGGAGGCCTTCTTCCCTGATATCCCAGAGCACACATCTGCTTGCATGCCACTAACCTCAATTTATGGACACCTAATTTTAAGACATTTGTTTGCATGCTAAAAGGCGATATTTTATTGGAAAATAGCAATCTCTATTTTTCATTACCTATAGAAAACTATAAGTTGCTTATGTGCATATCAATTATGTCTGAGCATCGTGCAGAAGTGTACCAGTGGGTTTTCCACATGTAGGACACTCAGATATATTAACTGAATGGATTAATCCATATTAATTTGCTTGAACTTTCCAGGAAAGTCACATAGGTTGAGCTTATCCATTTCCAGTGACCTGCTCAGATTGAAAGATGTCTATTTAGGTTTTCATAGTAACACTGTCATTGTGCTATAAATGTTGTGTTTTATGCTGAGCATTCTCTTGAGATGAGGATTTCTGCTCTGCTTGTCAGGATAAGATAGACTATTTGTCTAAACTTCCTACAGGCAACAAATTCTTGCTTAGAGGCTAATCTCCCCCTCTCTTCTCACTCATTTTTACATGATAAAAGATTCTAAGAGAAAAATTTTAAAACAAAAATTTTTTGAAACAAATAGCTTGTGTGTGTTTACAAGAGAGAAAAATCTACCTGCTATAAATTTAATAAGCTCAGCACCATCAGATTGAAAGTTTCATGTTCTTCCAAGGATCATGGTAAGGTGAAGTGGGCAATATCTTATTTCTTTTTCAAGTGCTTAAAAAACTATCTTTTTTTTTTTTTAAGAATGGTACAGAGCACCAAATATTTATATGGCTCCTTAGATTCTTTTCTCTCAACTTGTCTCCTCATTTTTCTCATCACTTTCTTCACTTTGAGCGATTGTAATGCAAACCAGTACGGTGGAAGGTGTACAAGATGAGGATCGTTGATGGAAAGAGAGATGAGACAGCTAATACCCATTCTCAGCCTTCGGCTTATGTGTCTGTGTCGGAAGGTACCAGGAATGGCACATGCCTTCAGTGTACTCCATCCAGAGCACGGTGATACTGCTGCTACATCCTTTCCATCAATTCCGGTGTGCTGAGCTGAAGGAAGATGGATTAAACTATTGCCCCAGTAGGCAAATGTTGGGGCTCCCATTAAACTCCTCTGATCTGCAATGCTGCTCACAAGAGTTCCAGTCTTTTTTTTTTTTTTTTTCTTCTGAATGCATCCTTGAACCACAACACAATCTCTGGCCTTGCTCTGAACTTCTGCACAGAAGTATTCCTACCTAGGAAGGATTTGTTGTCAGGTCTAACCAAACACCTAGAGAAACAGGGGAGTACTGGTTTGTTTATCCTAATTCCTCCTTCTTCCAACATATCCAGTTGGATCTATTGCAAATAACAGATGTCGTTAGTAACATAGTAAGAGCCATTATAGTTCCCATCTTCCCAGGAGTGCAACTGAAGGATTTTCTGTGAATATGGTAACAAGTGACAAATTGTTCGTGTCTATTTTCATGAAATGTTTTGACTGCTGAAGTTGTTCTATAGCAGTTCATTAAAGAACCCATAAAATATGTAAGTTTACATTTTATGAAAAGATCATCAGGAATTTCTTGGCTGATAGTACCCTTCTATTAAGCATCTGTTTTCTATTTTGTACAGGCTTGCAGCAGTGGTTGTCCAATTGTATATTAAAAGTAGTTGATTTAAGCTGGAGGAAAACATTGTATTTCTTAATAAAGATTCACCAATGAAGCTTCCTTAGAAGGCAACCAGCAATGTGTACGTAACACATCTGGTTTCAAAATATTAAAAAATGATAAACACTCACCAATACAATCCATCTGTTCGCTCCATCTGCATAACTGTCTTATTTTTAAAACTAGGACATGTAGCACTGAGTTTAACATTACACAAAGCTAAAAAATTTTGTTCCTCAATGTCCTGGCAGAAATAAATGATTTGAGGTTTATTTTAGAGGAAAGTCATATTTATTGTTGCATATGTAGGCATTTTGGGAAATGAGTTAAAACCTAATTCCAACATGAAATAGGCTGCCTTTGACTTAAAAATTTGGGGCAAAATCAAGTAAATAGAATATTTAAAATTGATAGGTTCTCTTATTTAATACTACTAATAATAGGGAGCATTTATTCAATGTTTAATTTATATCATGCAATATGTCAGCATCTTACATGAATTATCCTGTTTAGTTCTCATAACTACCTCTACTAATTCCATTTTAGAAAAAGAAACTGGAGCTCTGGAAGACAGGTCACTTATCTAAGTTCTCCCAGCCAGTCATATTCTCTGGGTAGTATGACTATAGGCCTATGCTCTTGTGGCCTTGGTGACAAAACACAGCAATACTTTACAAAAAACTTCAGTCTTAGTGCAACCTCAAGTGAACAGCTATTTCCTAAAACACACCTCTCAAATGCTGAGAATGCGTACTCCGTAAATTCTAAGGTGAATGACAAAAGTCACAATAAGCAGCATTTGTTAATTTTTATTGTGTTTCAGATGTTTTGTAAGTTCTTTTACGTGTTGACTCTTTGACTCCTTATAAACTTTACAAGGTAGGTACAGTTATGTCCATCCCCAATTTCAAGTCAGAAAAAAATGATATATAACAATTAAATAAATTGCACATATCATACAACTAAGAGACAGAGATAGGTCTTTCTCAAGTGGGAAGGAGATCAAGAGAAGGAAAAAGGAGAGGAAAAGCCATGAGAAAAAGAATTCAGACGTGCTGTGTAAGGGCACTGACTCTACAAGGAATGTAAACACTGTGTACTGCAAACAGGTACTAATAAAAATAAAATTATAAAATATATTTAACACAGAAACTCTGGCTTCAGCTGTGTATTGCTCATGTTTTGGGAGCTGTGCTAAATGGTGACTGTAAAATGATGAATAAAACACAGTTGGTGCCTTTCAGTTAGTATCACATTCCCAGTCTCCATTTAGGTGAGACCAACATTTTGGTCTCTTTTATAGCTGACTGATATCCAGTTGTGGAGATATACCTGTCTTGTTTACCCACTTGTCTGTTGGTGGACAGTTAGGTTGTCTTCCCAGTTTCGCTACTGTGAGTGGTGCTGCTGTAACTGTCACTGTGTAAGTGCTGTTTGGAATCTGTTTTTAGTTCTCTAGAGCTTATAACCAGAAATGGATGGTTATGTCACACAGTTAAAATGGCAAATTTCATTTATATATATTTATTACAATAAATCAGAGTCATATGAAAGAAAAACACAATCTGTGTCCTGGAGGATTCATATATAAATACAAGATGACAGGAATTTAAACCAGTAATTAAAATAGTGAGCTATGTTAATAGCATTGCGGGGTGCTGGAAGAACCAGAAACTGCCCAATATTGCTTGTTGTGGGGCTCCAGGATTCAGGGAAGACTCCATATATGACACTCAGGCAAATTCTTAAAGGATGAAGAGATATTCGTAAGCATAATTATGATGATTAGTAGGATTATGGGTGAAAATGAAATAGGCGACTGGAGAATGAGTTTCAGACAGAAGAATTCTCACGAATACAGGCTCAGAAACATACCCTCGCCCAACTGTGATGTTGAATTTTATGTATCAGCTTGACTGAGCCAAAGCATTCCTGGATTCCACCAGGATCATTCTGAGCATCTGTGATGATATTTTTAAGATGATGTTAACATTTGAATTGACATCTTTCTCTAGAGGAAAAAGAAAAACAAGTCAGCCTCCCCGACAGGGGTAGCCCTCCTGGATTCAAAAACAGAGTAGAATAATGCAATTGATCCTCTTATGAGAAAAAACCCCTTTGACTGGTCTCGGACATTTTTCTTTTCCTACCTTCAGACTCGAACCAAAACATTGGTTCCTGTGTCTTGGTGCCCTGCTGGCTCTCTGGCTGATTTAACATGAGTGCAGGGGCTTACTTGGTTCACAGGCACTGGGACCCAGGTTGGAGCAGTATTCTTGTTTCTCTCAGTCTGCAGCTTGTCTGCAGTAAAGTAGGCAGATCGAAGGAATCTCAGACTCCGTAATCATGCCAACTCCTAAAATTCATTCTCACTGCCCCCTTCTTTCCTCTCCCTCTCTCTCCTTCTTTTCCTTCTCATATGTGCTGTTGGTTCTGATTCTCCGGAGAACATCACATTGCAGCTTGCATGCTTCTGTGTGAAAGCTCTGGGGGAGTGTGTGGGGTATCCTTCCCCACAGTTTCTAGATTTAGAAATTTTGTACTTTCCTTTGACAGTCCTCCCCTTTCTCTCCCTATATCTGTTTCCCAATTCTATTAGCTCTTCCTCAGAACCTCTCACAGTGGTTGCCTCTCTGCAGTATTTAACTCCATTTTAGCTTTGATCCCCCTCTTCAGGACCCCTGACCACATGGTCCTTGCCTATCACTGTCGCTGCTTTTTTGCCAAAGCTTTCACTTCTCTACTTCTGTATGACATCATCACACTCATGCTTACAGGTTTATGAAATTATGCTGATTCATAAGGTTGGAGAATTTACCTATTTTGTTTATGCCCAGTTTTTAATACAGTGACTGAAACAACAGAGACAAAGGGAAGTTGAAGTGAGGGAGTTAGAGTGGAAGAGAGAAAATAACTGGCAGTGCACTGGCGCTTTTCAAGACCTAGGCTGAGTTGCCAGAGCATTTCAGTTCTACCTCTGGGCTTACAGTTTGGTTACTCGAATTTGAATTCATTTGGGGCTAAGTCACTTTCAATTTTAAAAAATCTGGCCAATCCACTATCTTTAGAGGTTTAGTTGTTAAAAATATTGAAAGATATTTGTAGTGCAAAGAAATTGGTCACAAGAATAAGCATCCAGCATTCTCCACTGGCTTCTGTCCTTCCGGGCTTTTAGTATTTATAAACATGAAAATTCTCCCGTAATCATAGAACCACTTTGAGCCTTGGACACTATCTTATCTCTGGAAGCCTTTTTGAAAGGCATCCACTAAAAGCTAAATGAAAGACTTTATTGTCAATTTGTGAACCAACTACTTATGTAGTGGAGGAGACTATACTTTCTGTTGGAAATAAAAAGCCCACTGCCTTAGCTCATGATAGTCTGTGAGTTTAAAAGGATATATTTCACACCTCATCATTTCTCATTAATTTAAAACAAGCTTCGTAATTATATGGAGTAATTACTTCATTGTGTTTTCTTTCTCTGTAGTATTAGGGAGACATAATAGCTACACTCTTCACTTAGAAAGTCTGCATTTTTTGCTTTACATAACAAAACTACTTAGATATTCAAAAGTTAATACTATGGCTAAATTTTTTTTTTGGTTTGTACAAAACTATCTTACCAATGTCTTTTTTGGATTTAATACCCTAGCAGAATTTAAAATTTGTATAGACCTTGCCTTTTGTTTTAAATGTCTTTATTGTCTACTCTTTTCTAACCAGAGAAAATCTTCAATTCAGATTAAAATTCAAAAGCCATTGAATAAATAGAATTTTTCTAAGTGAGTGTTTTCAACTGGGGTATTTGTACATAATTCTATCTTCCACGCATAAGTTATAAAACACAATGATAACTTGGTTCACACATGCTTTCTTTGCAAATAATTTGATTCACAAAAGCATTTGGTGAATTTTTGTTTGTGTTCATGATCTCTGTTTCAGGTGACAAACACAAACATGGCTGTCTTTTCTAAAAGTGTGGAACAGATTAAGTTTGTGAACTGAGGTACCACTGTCCACCTTTTTTGAAAAGTATATTTTGATAGCACAAATAAAAAAGGGACCTACTTCAAAATTGCATTTTTATTAGTCGTTACTCAGGTTAAAAGTACAAAAATAAATTGTTCCCATGATCATATATTGAGACAATAGTGATCATTGTTTGAGCTGCAATAATTTTATATACATAATCCAAGGCTTTCCCTATATGAGGCAAGAGGTATTTTCATGTTAATGCTATAGTATACTGTGTCTCCTAATGAAGGATTTCCTTCCTTAGAGATAAATTATACAACATTTAGGGATCTTTTGCTTAAGTTATCTCTAAATTTGATTTTGAAGCCCAAAATCCTTAGTAGATTCTCTCGTTGGGAGAAGCAGCCATCACATACTCCCTACCTGGTATACATGCCCTCTCACCAAAGGACCAAAAGCAATGGGGGCCAACAAACCATGGACTAAATATTCCAAAATCGTGAGCAGAAGCACATGATTTCTTTTTATAGGTTGATTTCTCAGGTATTTGTTACACAATAACTGAAAATTGAGCAGCAATATCCTTACTAACTGAGGGGCATCACTGAAATCTTCAAGAAAGAAGACAGATGAGAGAGAACAAATTATCCCTATGTGTTGATGACAGTATTTTTGCTGAAGACTATGTTAGCTCACACTCAAGTCCAGAACACAAATTTCCTGCTTCAAAGTTATTCACTTCTCTGTTGCCTTCCTCTTTACAAAAGAATAAGTTTGTGTAAATATGCAAAGCTTTCTAGATGTTATTTCAAAGCACATCTCCTTAGGTAAGCCATGAAGCACTCCATTGTCTTTAACAGGCTGAAGAGTGGACATAATCTTGCTCTGTGTAATAACATTCAGTTGGAGGCTTTCTAATGCAATGCTCATAGGTCCCTTGCACTATACCTGCAGCAGACAGCCCTTGGGAGTCTCTATGGTAGTTAGTAAGATGGGAATTCTAAAAATAATTAGACTTTTAAATTATCTTCAATCAAAATTGGCTCTTGCAGGTTTAAATAAAGGTAGTGACATATTTCTCTGAATTTGTAATATCTATTTAATGTGATAAGAAGGGAGAATGAAATGATGAGCTCCATGATTTTAGAATTCTAGAACACAAGTTTTATAATTTACTAATCATTTTTCACAGGAATTTGCAGCATTTTTCTCCCTTACCATACTTTCTTAAAATTATTTAATGGGAAAGGAATTCTTTTAGTTATCACTTGGCAAGTTTGATTAATAAAATACTTTCTTTTCCAAAAGTTCAATAAGGCTGCTATTGTCATAACATGGAGAGAATGAGGACTTCTATTTATATTATTTATATCTCCACTATTCTCTTCATTTCTCATCAACAACATTTGATTTCAAATGTCAATGTAGCTGTACATTTATTACAGTAAAGAAACATTTTCAAAATGTATGTAGTAGGAGTACAAAATGTTTCTCTTCTCAAATAGTAGTTGGACAGCCAGAAATGTTTGATAGAGAAAAAAATACTTTCTGTATTTCCCTCTTTGCATATTCATTCAGAGTATATTTCAAGATTGCTGTATCATGACTACCTCACTATCAGATCTTAGAGTTAGCTATAGAATACAGGTTAGGAATATTCACTTTTCCCAAACAGAAAAACATGAAGAGAGTCTCTGTTGTTGCAGTTCCTCCTCTCCTGTGCCTTCTTCCATTATAAATTTATATAGCTTTTCTACTTTCCATATCTTTCATTTGTAGAATCAATAACTCTAAAGCTTGTCTAAAAATAGTTAAAAAGAGTAATAAGCTGTCTCTAGCTGTTGTAGAGTATGTATAGGGTGTGATTACCCTATGAAATTCTGGGTGAATTTTTGGATGTAAAGAATTCTATGTATTGTAGAGGAATAAGAAAACAGCTGACCAGCTGGAGTTTGACTAGTGATTCCACTAAGAAAAAGACAGGAGATGCTTGGAAATTGATGCATCATAGATACACTATGCAAATGTCAACTTTAAGGAGTTGCATTTTGAAAAAACCCTCAGAGCTGAGAGCAGTGCAGATCCCCTTCTCCCAAGAAAGTGTAGGTCCTCCCTTGTATAATGGATGCAAAATGCAGTCATGACTGACAAAGATGGATGCCAAGTGCTGAGTGTGATTTTAAATTTTCTTTGCATAAAAACTACAAAACATAAATGGATGACCATTTGGTTTGTGTTGTTTGAAAGTTCTCCTCCCTGATAGAAACAGAAAGCATCTCGATAACTCTTTCAACACTTTGGGTTTATGAGAATATATAATCTCAGAAGTGGAGCAGAGCAACTGTATTCACTCAAAACTGGAAGAAAAGAGTTCCATGGGAAAATAACAATTTCAGCGTCATTGCAAGATTTTCCACTGGCGTTTTAGTTACAGATTAAAAAAAAAAAAAACACTATAAGAGAAAAGCTGAGGTTAGATCCAGGATAAAATGAGTCATGTTTTAACGACTAAACCGAACCTCCAGATGATGGAAACACACATACATTTATGTCAAGATTTGTGGGCTGGGTGGACTATACCAGACGATCGTTGTCTTGATAGTACAATATTTTTATAAACCAATTTTGGTTTTCCTTTTTACTACAGCAATTGTTATTCTTATAAAATGATCTTGGAAAAGTAGCATTTTTCTTGTTCTTGTAATCTCACATTAAGAAAACAGCCATATTTCTAGTTTAGCTTTCACAGAAGAAGGCTGACTCCCAACTTTGGAGAGGATAAAGCAATAGTCTTCTGAACACACGGGTGGTAAATTGAACTTGACCTAAGCAAGTCAAACTTACAAGTAGCCTAACTTCCAGAGAGAGAGTGCACACTCTCAAGAGAGGGAGGTCAGAACTTTCAGGATGGAATACCTATTCATACTCACCTCCGAGAGGTAAGTCAAAGCTCACCATGACAACCAATCTTGACTTCAGCTCTCTTATTTTCTATCCATTACACAAGAGTTAAACAACATGCTTGAACGGAATGTTTAATAACAAAAGACATTTATGATGTTTACTTAATGTTTTGGACTATTAAGTATCCATGATATGAGTTATTGTATGTGATATCTGGCCAAAAATCTTTTGACCAGGCTGAGTTTTACTACTCTCGAAGCTTCCAGGATCCTGATTTGAAAAAAAAATCTGTGGTCAAATCCGTTTTCTCAGAGGACTTTGGATTTGAAAGTATCTCATGCTGCCAGAAAGTACCTTTTGAAGTTTACATTAAGATGGATATTTATTTATTTTTTCCCTATAACAATGACAGTGGTTGAGATAAACTGTTTAATTCTAAATAGAAAACACATCTGCTGTGTCTGCATTGTTTGTGGTTGCTGGAGGAGTGACAATTTAAACCAAGTAGCGCACATGACATTTTAAGTGAGATGTTGTGTGAGGGCTTGCAGCTGCTGACACTGTCCTCTTCTGCTCTGCGGGGCCCAGCGGGGCCGCCTGGTCCGAAGCCCCTGTAAGCGAGCCCACCTCGTACAGACATCTGGGGTGTCCCCTGCTTTCTTTCTTGCTCAGAAAGTGGGAGGCTGACAACAGATTTAAAACCTGACACTTTCCCTCATGATGTTTGGGAATTTGTAAGAAGAAATTAAGTATGCATTCTTTCAAATTTGTTTCAACTTCAAATTGTATTACCCTTTGTTTAGGAAGGCACAGAATATGTAAATTAAATAGAACAAGGATATCTTGGCACTGTTATTTCCTTCTAATACTTTCTATGTGATAAAAATTTTGAATATTGCTTCATATCATCTTTTTGCTTTTTGTTACACATATGCCTCTATGTTTTAAACTTTTGCCAATTTGAATGGGATCGGGATATTGTTATAGGAATTCATACCTGCCTATAGGCTAGATGAAGGAAAATGAAGATTTATTTATATAAGTACTACAACCAGTCCTTATACTATCTTTCTATTGTATCTCATAGGTTTTAAATTCATGTGGAAATACTTTATGTAATTTATGAACATATTGTTTTCTTTCTTGTAATTACTATATTCTTTAATTCTCATTAACAAGTCATTGAAATTTTCAGAGCAAGGCTAAATTATGAGGGCAATAGTGGGAATGTTTGTTTATTTATTTATATTTAGTAGGAGTTCCCTCCTAGAATTTTACCTTTATGTTTAATTCTATTTTTGATTCAGTTTATTTTTAATTTTCATTATTTTCATCACATTTATTTTATTAACACATGTTTGAAACACAGCATTTACACTTCTTGTGTGAAGCTGGTGCATCTGGATTCTTTTTTTTTATACCCTTTTCCTTTTCTTCCTTTCCCTATCTTCCTTCTCTTGGTCCCCTTTCCATTTGAGAGACATTTATCCCTCAACTTCCCATTACCTATGTTTTTTTTTTTTAATTTGAATTTTTAGTGGCACATTATATATAACGTCACGATCATTCACAACATTGAGACTTTGTACCAGTATATGACATGACTTAATTCTCATTTTTTCCCATTTCCCTACCCAACCTACAACTCCCACCCCTATATATATAAACTTTGCATATTTTACTATCACATTTTTTCTTTCCCTTCATTACTAACCCCTATGACTTATCTTTTATTTTGTCCTTTATTTATAATTTGGATTAGTCATATAAGAAAAATCATGTGATATTTAAGTTTATGTGTCTGATTTATTTTATTTTATTTTTTAAGTAATTTAAAGTGAGACAGGGTCTCACTTTGTGGTTCAGGCTGGCCCTGAGCTCAGCTTCCAACTCACATCACAGCAATCCTCCTGCCTCTGCCTTCCGAGTGCTGGGATTACAGGTGTGAGTCACCACGCCCGGCACTGTGGTATGTGGTACTGGTTGCTGCTGGGTGTGGATCTCTGGGTGTGGATCTCCACACCCAGTATTGTTATGTGGTTACTGGGGAATGAACCTGGGTCCTTGCGCTTGCAAGACAGGTGCCAGAACCACTGAGTTATATCCCCGGCCCGTGTCTGATTTATTTTATTTCACATTATGCTCTGGAGGTGTCTCTATTTTCTTACAAATGACTCAAGTTTATCTTTATCACAGAGTAGCCCTCCATTCTGTATAAATACCACATTTTCTTTGTCCATTAATCTATTGATTGACATATAGACTGCTTCCAAGCTTTTTAAAGCTATATAACTTTAATATGTGTCTATAAAACATAAGTATATTTTTGAAAGTTCTAACACTATAATAATAATTAATAGAATAATTCCTCAGCACTTTCAACTATCTGATTAATGATATCTTATTGTCTTATAAAAGTATTTTAAAACACTTATAAAATTTTAAATAAAAATTTTAGTTGGAGAAAATGAAGATGTAAATGAGTTGTAGTATATATAGTTGATATTGTGAAATAGAAAATATTTAAAAGGAAAGAGGGTGTAAGGGTAAATAACAAGGGGGAAAAGAAAGTAATAATAATTTTTAAAAAGGGCCAGGGATTTAGCTCAGTGATTCTGGCACCTGTCTTGCAAGCGCAAGGACCCAGGTTCGATCCCCGGTAACCACATACAATACTGGGCATGGAGACTCACGCCCAGCAGCAACCAGTACCACATACCACAGTGCCGGGCGTGGTGGCTCATGCCTGTAATCCCAGCACTCGGAAGGCAGAGGCAGGAGGATTGCTGTGATGTGAGTTTGAGGCTGAGCTCAGGGCCAGCCTGAACCACAAAGCGAGACCCTGTCTCAAAAAAAAAAATTTTTTTTTAAAAAGGAAGCAAAGCTTATGTATATAGTGGGTGAGGGAAGGGGAAGAAATGAGAATCAAGTTATGTCATATTCTGGAACAGACACTCAATATTGAATGTGATGATGATGATGTGTATTTGTAATGTACCAATAAAGATTTGAATTTTAAAATCAAAATTATAAATCCCATATTTGTCCCTCTCCCCGCAAGTCTGTCTTGTTTGGTAACTTGACACTGTTATGCATAAAATAACAGATCCATCAACAAAAAGTTTGAAGTGATTGGGAAATCATTTGCCTGTTATGGACAGAACAATTTGAGGTGCATTCATGAGAAATTGAAAGTGTAAATGAGAGCAATAATATATATTATAGATATTGTGAAATAGGAAGAAAAGGAAAGAAGGAAAAGAGAAAATGAGAAAAGAAGAAAAGAATGGAAACAAATTCTTTGTAAATGGGAAGGGGTGGAAGAGTTGAGGAGTGGGAGGAAGGATGGGGAAATAAAAGAATTAAGAAATGTCATGTACAGGTGCAAGAGCCCAGAGGTGAATGTCATTGTACTGTATACCTAAAGTGCTAAAATATACCAATAAATTTAAAATAATGAAAAATATTTAGTTGGTTCCCAAGAAGAACTACATATGAAGAGTAATAAGTACTTTTATAAGCTTTTTAATCTCCGGGTCCCCCTATTAACACTTGTTTTATTTTCTCCTTTTTGCAATTTTATGGCAAAGATGTTAAACTACCCTGTATAATTTCTTACAGTATGAATTTTGGTAATTGTACTTCCCTTGTACCATTTACTGTGCTTCTCTGCATTCATCATTTCTGTATGTTTTTACATTGCTTTAGAAGCCTCATAAGTTAAAATCTGTCATTTATCTACTTGCCTATCCATAGACCTAACTATTTTTGAGGTAAGGCTGATTTATAGATGTGACGAGCTCTTCCCTCAGTAAATACATAATGGGTTAGATTTCTTTTTTCTTTTTTTTGTGGCAATGGTCTAAATCCATTAGTTTGAATGAAAACATAGTGATTTTTTTTCCTAATAACAATAGTGATTTTTAAAAATCTTATCATTATTTGTATAGAATAAATATTTGTGACTCACCCTCAAGGCTGTATGTTGAAATGTGGCTCCAATATGATGGGATGAGGAGACGGAGTAATTAGATGAATCCATAAACGAGGTGCCCTCGTGAGGGGGATTAGTGTCTCCTTTGTAAGAGTCCCAGGAGAATTTGTTTTCTCTTTCTGCTACTTAAGGCCACAGCACGCAGGAGCAAGAAGCAGGATCTCACCAGCCACCGAATGTTCCAGTGCCTTGATTTGTACTTCCGTGGCCCATCACTGTCATGACTGAATTTCTCTTTTCTGCAAGCCATTCAGCCTGTGGTGTTTTGTTATATAGTATAGTTATAGTTGACTTCTTTTCTTCAGTAGTTTGAGATTTCCTGTGTGAATATACCTTTTTTCTGTTCCATGTTATAAGCTTTTCCTCAAGATAGCTACTACCTGTCAGTGTGCAAGAAAAGTATATCATATGTGATTTCCATTGCATCACATAGAACATGAGCAAGTTGCCTACCTTAAGGGTGAAGTATAATACAATGAAACATCTTCCTGAATCATAATTGAGTGCATCCAGTGTTAGAAAAATTCAATGACTGCTATCACAGTTTGTTACTACTGACCAGAGTGGCAATAGGTGACTTACTTGTCGTGTTCTGCCCTCTGATTACTTAATAATCCCTAATTTCAAAATCTTAATCTTACCCCATACTGCAAAATTTTAATCATCACTGACCTTCCATTCCAAGTTCCCTAGAAATACATATTTGGAACATTCCCTCAGGCACATTGGGAATGACATCAATCCTTGTGTCTGAGTCCAACCAGAGGGCTTGGGCATGCAGAAAACCACTGCAGTGTAGGGGGCCAAGGATTTAGCTCAGTAGTTCCAGCGCCTGTTTGTTTTTTTTTTAATTGAAATCTTCATAGATACATTACATATACACATCATGATTGTGCTCAACAAAGAGAATTTGTACCAGTATATGACACAATTTAATTCTCATTTTTTCCCATAGCCCTACCCACACTACCACCCCCACCCCCTATATATATCAACTTTGTTTCCTTTCTTGTTTGTTATAATCTCATTATTTTCCCCCTTCACTCTATTTCACTTTGAGTATTTTCTATTTCACAATATATAACACACAATTTTAGAACTTATTTACATCTTCATTTTCTCATACCAGAGCAAAGATGCGATATGTACCTATCTGTGACTTATTTATTTCACTTATGAGGATATCCTCAAGGTATGTCCATTTAAGTATGAATGATTCAAATTTATCATTTTTTATTGCAGAGTAATACTCCATTCTGTAGAAGAACCACAGCTTTTTTATCTAGTCTCCAGTTGATGGACATTTGGGTTGTTTCCAAAAGTTAGCAATCACAAACTGAGCTGCTATAAACATGGGTGCACATATGACACTGTAATATGAGTCTTTTAATTCTTCTGTGTGTATACCTAGTAGAGTGATGGCTGGGTCAAATGGGACCTCCAATCCTAGCTTTTTGAGGAATCTCCAAACTCATCTCCATAGGGGTTGTACAAGTCTACAGTCCCACCAACAGTGGAAAATGGTTCCTTCTTCTCCCCAGCCTCCCCATCATTTGTTGCTGGCTAATTCTGAAATGACAGCCATTCTTTGTGGAGTGAGATGAAATCTCAGTGTTGTTTTCATCTGTATCTCTCGAATGACTAATGATGTTGAGTATTTCTTCATATACTTCTTAGCTGCTCTTACATCTTCCTCTGAAAAGTATCTGTTCACTTCAGATGGGCCTGGTTCGATCCCCAGTAACCACATACAACAATATTGGGCTTGGAGGCTCACGCCCACCAGCAATCAATACCACATACCACAGTGCCAGGAATGGTGGCTCATGCCTGTAATCCCAGCACTTGGGAGGCAGAGGCAGGAGGATTTCTGTGATGTGGGTTTGAGGCTGAGCTCAAGGCCAGCCTGAACTACAAAGTGAGACCCTGTCTCAAACAAAACACTGCAGTGCAGAACCCAGTTGTGATTTTAACAACAACAACAAAAAGAATTAATGTGAGCTAAAGAGAGAACTCAAGCGATTAACTTACATAATTTTAAATTTATTTTGTCAATAGTTTAACAGAAAAATTTTTTAAACTATCTAGATTTTAACAATTTGAAAAAATAAATACAAATAAATTGGAACAGCTAGCCACTGTGTAGCTCTGTGCTTGTTGTAGTTAAAAGCTGAACAAGCACCATTGATCCGTCCATGGAAGATGTGATCTTGCTTGCAGCCTCTTATGAATGTAGTTGGAAATAAGGATGTGGTGCAAATGCTCCCTGGATCTTTCACTCTAATCCCTTTCAGTCCATCTGGAACTTTGCCATTGTATCATCTTCTACTCTGTGGATTATCATGCTTTTTTCTATTTCTTCTTTTTTCTTGGGACTCCAGCTATATCTTTCCATAAGCTCTGCATTTATCAGGCATGTTCTATGTGCAAACAACACTCTCTCTCTTTCTCTCTCTCTCTCTCTCTCTCCTCTAATTATTTATTTATCCCAGTACTGGGATTGAACCCAAGCCTTAACACAACTAAATCAGCTAACCCCTTTTTATTTTTCACTTTACATTTTTTTTGGTATTTTGAGACAAATTTCTCCTAAGTCACTAAGTTACCCAAGCAGCGCTTGAACTTATGACCTACTTGCTTCAGTCTCTCAGAGTCCTAGGAATCACTGTGTAGGACAAGCATGCACTGTCTTCTGCTGATGTCCATTATGTTGCAGCATCTTACTACATAAATATTCAAGAAATGCTCTGTAACTGTGAGACTTACTGAGAAGGCGAATAAGAGGAAACTACGCAAGCCACAGGGATATACAAAAGCTGATGCAATTTTCATCTTGAAACATAAACAGAAGTGTAAGATGCAAAAGAACCTGCGGCATCTTACCCCACTTATTTTGTACAAAAGTGACAAACATGTGACAGAGTATGTTTTAGTTCAATTGTCATTCTCATTAATTTGCTTTTAACCCAAATTCCTCCAACTGGAGGAGATTGGCAGAATGCACTTGAATACTCACTGGACTAATTGTGACAGGACTGGTTTTGAAACCTATTCCTAACTCACAATAAGTAGGGGAAACCTCTCTAAGCCTCAATTCACTTCTTTAATTTCTTGAAGTAAATGCCTAATAATTCCTGTCATATTATTTCAAGAGTAACTGTGAAGTTTAGTCAACGAACTTTATGATGAAATGAATACATATTAAAGTGCTTTGGTTTGTAATTTCTTTGGATATCGAGTCCTACTCTTTGTCATTTTTATTTTTCTGTTAGACATAGCCAAACATATGAACTCAGGTGGGACACGATTAATCCTGGGCATGGAATTAATGAATCTTTGAATCTATCGTCATTTTCTATTTTGTTATTAACATGGTAGATCTTTTCGGACATTTATTCTTATATCACTTTGTATTTGCTCCATAGTTACTAATTGCTCTCACCTAAGCTTATTTATTTTGACCTCACCTAATCTTTCAAAGAATAGTAACCATATTTTTAACATCTTGGATACTCAAAAGGAGAAAGATTTCTTTACTTGTGTCTCTGCATCATAAAGCAGTATATTTTCAGTCCACTGGCAAACAGTTTGAGAATCAGGAAGGGCCTATGTTACAATTTGGAGACAAGTAAGAATTCTAACTCAGGAAAAGGTTATTCTTTTTGCACTATTGAGACTTAAAACTGATTTGATGAGACCCATCTATGTTGGGGACAGCAATCTTATCTTTTATAAATTTAAATGTTGCTCAGTGAAACAATACTCTCATGTAAACACTAAGAACAAAGTTTGACCAAATATCTGGTTGCTCTTTGACCCAATCAAGTCGACACATAAAATTACCCATGCAATATCTAGCACATCTAAAAGTTAAAGACCACCTATAAACACAGCTCAAATTCCAAGGGCAAGCCAGGAAAACATGGCAACAGATAAAAGAAATATTAGTGATAAGTATGCTTTCAAAGTAGGTAGAACACAAGTAGAAAAGTAAACAAAGTATATTAGTAGGAAATTCACAATAATTGTATTAGCAATAAATTTTAAGCTAAAAAGGCTAGCTAAGAAGAATTTAAAAATTAAAATTGTGTTTATAAAGTTGGTGATGCCTACAGTTTACAAAAATATAAAATTCCTAGAGTGTCATCTGGTATTATGCATTAATAGCTTTAAGTTGACAGCTTTAGGAATTAATCTCATAAGAATTTAATAATTTAGATACGATGCTGATAAATGAACATGATTATTTTTATAAAAATAAGGTAATGCTAAAGTAATTTTGATACAATTCTGTTAAATTAATACAGCATTAATATGAAAGTATGAAAATAACACAGTGTATTTAGTACCTGTGAACTTGTTAACCAATTAATCAATCAATCAATAAAACTGTTCACCATATATTATGCAAAAAATAAATAAAATAAGTCACCGGAAACATATGTAACATTATCATCTGTGTGTAGACCAGATGCATATAGATTTGCTACTGCTGAAAGTTTAGTTGCCACAATCACAACTGGGTATATGTGTGAAAGATAATATTAAACTCTCTTTAATTCTTGTCTTTTAAATTTGATAAATATAATAAGCACCTATTATCTTTTAAAATTTTTGTTGAGTGTAACATTTGTGATTTGATCTACCTTAAAGATCCTTGATACTGTGTATGAAATATCCACCTCTTCCAGTTCTTACTTCCTCTGGAAGGCTAAAAAACATCCTCATTTTTGTTACAGTAGACACTGGTCAAGTTATTAGTCAACATTTATTAGGTGAGAACAGTGTTCTTGCCTCTAAACAAAACTTTAAGACCTTGGAGGGAACTGAAGTCAAAGCAGCAGTGTGAGGGAGCTGTGGCGTGGACGGTCTTTTGGCAGAAACTTCCCTGATGTGCTGGAGCTGGGGGCATGCTTACTGCATTCACTGCTCACAAATGGAGCAGGCCTGTCCCTCAGGACCTACAGCGCCTCCTCCGGCAGGCGGATGCAGGGAAAGAAGAGAAGGTAGAAAAGGAAAATAAGGCCACTGCCTGTGTTCCAGTGAGAAGAATGAAGTCAAAGTTATATACAAGGTGGAAGCTGGTAGAAGCTGCCTAAAGGATGGCTAGTTTCCTTACCAATGCAGTATTTTAGAATTTTAGGCTATGTGTTCATAAGTACTAGAAACTGCCTTCAAAATAGTAAAGAGGCCATAATAGCACTTAGAATTGTCTAACAGGATGAAATTCTATCTTGGTACCAGACTCTAGTCTAATTAGAGTTCTTCCAGGAGTGACAGAAAGTGCAGGAGTTGAAGACTAAATTATAAAATGAAGATTGGAGGCTCATCCAGGCAAGAATGGGGAAGTTTTGTTCTCTTCTGTTTCCATTTGAGACCTATCTGTGTTCCCTCACTGAGTCCTTCTTGAACCTTACAACACATGAAGATCAATAAGACTCTGAGATTCATTGTCACAGATTGTCCCAATGTCACAGCAGTAGCTGTGTCACTGGGAACTTCCCAGAAGCACAGATTCTCAGGATCCTCTGCAGAAGTACTAAATCATCCCAGAAACCCAAATTGGAGAACCATATATCAACAGGATACAACTTTCATAGGGTTCTGAGTAAAAGTAAATAGACTATTACAGCAGCCTACTCATCCAGGTATACAGGCTCACAAACGACCACTTTCTGAAAATACATGAAAGTAAGTTCAAGAAATAAATAGGCCGTGTTTCAAATAAGTTTTACTACAGTATATTAGTTACTTTATTATAGGTACTATTGTTAATCTATTACTATGCCTAATTTAGGAGTTAGGCTGATCCTAAGTACATACAAATATCTCTAGAGTTGGGTACTATCTGGGTTCAGGGGTCCATAGAACATCTTGCAATGTTCCCCATATGGATAAGGATGGACTACTGTTAGTTACAAGAGGTTTCAAAGGCATAACACATATCTAAATTCAATTAATTTTTATAATTTTAAAAGGTATCATTTTATTCTTTAATTTATTTTTTCAAATTAATGAATGAATTTAATGAAATTAAAATTTATATTTATGTGTATATATGCCATACATTGAAATATTTAAAACTATGTATATGGAACTTTATTGTTTTACATAAGAGGCTGCTTCTAATATTGTGTCTATGTCTGTTCTGAAGTTCTTTGCTTGTTTGGATGGGAATGTTGAGAGGAGGCAGCTCAATGAAAAGACTCTCTCAGCCTTTATAAGAATCTGATATTTCACAGGATTCTCTCTCTTAAGCTTCCAATTTTCCTTTTCTTGTTTATGTCTCTTGGAAGTGGTCAGAGAGGCTGGAAGTGAGCCCATATGCTGTGACCTGCATGTGTACAGTCAGCCCTCAGTGTGCATGGCTGATCCTCACACTGTGCTTCCCCTTCACAATGGATTCATGAATGCATGGTCCCAGCTGCCACGTTACAAAAAGATGTCCTTCCTCCCACAGCATCAATTAAGTCCTTCTACTGAACCACTCCTATTCGTATATGAACACACTTCACCATCTTAAGGCCCACAACCTTTTACTTCCTGTCCTCATATCTTTCTTCATCTACTGCTATTTTTCTCCTGCTCCCTTTATGGTAGAATTCTTCATGAAGTTATTTATACTATTTCCTCTTTCTTTCTTCATAGTCTCTTTTGAACTCACTTTAAACCAGATATTTTCCCCCAACTGTTTTGCTAAAATTGTGTTTCTTCGGTCCTCTCTGACTTCCACATTCCAAACCAAATGGTCACTTCCCAGCCTTAAATTACTTAACCTCTTTCACTTGAGACTTCATTATTCACTGTATCTTGAGAAACTTGGTATTTCTGGCTTGGCTTCTATTTCCTGAGTTTTCCTTCTACTTCTTGCTGTTTTTCCTCTCTTAGTTTCCCAACGATTCTTTTTTAGCCTCCTATGCTATTTCTTTCTCACCTTTCCCCAATCTCCAAACACTGAGGGCTCCAGAAGCTGTTGTTCAACCTCATGTTTTCATCTACTCCCAGGGCTTAGATGACATTACTGTGATTTCCCTGTAGAGATGAATGGCAGATCTATCTCTCAAGCCTGGACCTTCTCCATGATCTAGACCACCACCTCTGAAGTTTTTCTACTTGCTGTCTGAAGGATACCAAGTTGTCCAGCCAAAACTCACTAGGAATGTACACTGAGACCCAGCTGAACTGTACCAGGACAGTTCCCAGATGTCTGAGCCTGATAGTCTTTCTCAAGGACACCTCATCTTTGAAATATTCTAAACAGAAGCCATGATTTATTCCTTTCCTTGACTTCACACCAAACCTATGTTTCTTGTCATCCACATTAATAAATTATGTGATCATAGTGAAATCCTTCATGATTTTTCTTCTTGCTATCTAATTCATCAGCAAGTTCTGTTAATTTACCTTCAAATGATGTCTCAACTCCAACCGTTTGTCATGTCCATCACCTTAAACCACTCTGTAACATTTCTCAGTTAGTCTATCCCAAGGACGCCCTCTTGGTTTTCCTTCCATGATCTAGTGGCTGTACATTCTCTTTTTCAGAGAGCACTTAGAATGATTCTTTAAAAACGTAGACAACATTATGTTTTACCTTCACATTAAACCTCCTCGTGGCTTCGCCTTTCACTCACAGCAGATGACAAAGGCTGTGGCGTGCACACCTCAGTGGTCTGCGTTCTTGTCAGTTCTGTGACCTCACTTTCCTGCTCACCTTCCTCCACCTGCTGCAGTCCTGCTAGCTAACTTCTGCTCCTCCAACACACTGGGAAGGACTTGCTGTCCTCTCCATTTCTATTATTCCTCCTCCAGATATGTGCACAAGTCCCTCCTTCCCTCTGTTTAGATCTCTTCCATGTGTTACCCCAGTAGATTGTTTTTCCCTGCTTTCCAGTTACTTTTTGTCCATTCACCTTGTTCTACTTGTTGCAGCCCTTGTCACCCCTTGACCTATCTTATTACTCTCTGAAGCTATCCTGGGAATTTCTTGAGAGTTGGGACCATAGAGTTCACTGCTGGCATAGAGGATTGGCTGACACCAAGTAGATACTCAAAGAATAATTTAGAAAAGGGCCTACATCTGTATCTTCTGAGACCTGGCATTCCTCCTCAGTAGTAGGACAAGGGGATTGAATGAGTGAGACAAGCGAGGCAAGAACCTCAGAAATAAAGAGAATGAGAGGAGAGAGCACGAGGTGGTGGGTTGGAACGGAGACTCTAGTGGCGCCATGCAGAAGGGCCTGGTGGACAAGGTCACACAGCAGAGCCAGACCCTGCCCTCCCATAACCAGCCCCAGGTTGGAGCTCCACTCACCCTAAATCATATGATGCACCAGGACAAAGAAGGTTTAAGTAACTTTTAGGACACTGAGTATTACAATTATAAAAATCTTGTCACTGAATTTTTTGTATACTGGATAATGAGAGAACTGAAGTCTTTATCTTCATTGTTGTTACAGTTGTCTCTCTCTTCTGTGCCTGCTCTCAGCCTCTTTCCCTTTCCATTTTGTACAAAAGGGTCTTTACCTATCTCACCCCTCTGTGTGATTACCTAATCTAGGTGTCAGACTCCTGGTTGTTGAGTCACTTTAAAGCAATTTTCCTTGTTGGCCAATGTTCTAAAGCAGCATCAATGCAGGTTGCTAATTCCACTTACAGAGGTCCAAACCCTTCACTTCACACTTGAATTTTTGTGGGTTTTCTCCTTCTCCTGAGTTCATCCAAATGCAACAGATGGACTCCTTAAATAGGAGGGATTCTGATCACCTCCATCCCTGCTCAATCACTTGGCAATAAGCAGTCTTTTCTGTCCAACTCATGACTATTTCCTGTCTTTCCTACCACTCTCTACTCTTTTTTCCATCTCCTCTCAAGTCATCTCTGATGAGTTTGAAGGTAGTTTGC
>PVIR01025922.1:0-24410 GCA_004026965.1 Petromus typicus | reverse complement strand
ATACTGGGCGTGGAGACCCACACCCAGCAGCAACCAGTACCACATACCACAGTGCCGGGCGTGGTGGCTCACGCCTGTAATCCCAGCACTCGGGAGGCAGAGGCAGGAGGATTGTGATGTGAGTTTGAGGCTGAGCTCAGGGCCAGCCTGAACCACAAAAGCGAGACCCTGTCTCAAAAAACCTAAAAAAAAAAAAAAATGAAAGAAATTCATAGGCAGATGATTTTCTACAATGAAAATAAAAACTAGAATTCACACCCTTACCAATATGTTCAATGGTAAATTATAGGGCTAGGGATTTAGCTCAGTGGTTCTGGTGCCTGCCTTGTAAGCACAAGGTTCTGAGTTCAGTCCGTGGTACAAAATATGAAGTTAAATTATACTTGCTTCTCAATAAAAAGGCAGTTACATTATCCTACTTTTTCTAACATTCATCAAAATTTAATATCTAATACAGTCTGTCAGTTTCTAGGACTAATGATATTACAATGTGAAACTTCAAATACATATAAAAGAAACAGCCTGAAATGTTTTCTTGTACTTGTTCTTAGAAGTTAGGCATTGAGTGGCACCTAAGCACCCATGGATATGAATTAGTTCCCCATCACTATAACAAAGTCATTGAGATAATTAAAAAAAGAGAAGGATTCTTTTAGCTTACAGTTTTGAAGGTTCCAGTCCAGGACTGACTGACCTCATTTTTACCGCCTGTGGTGCAGGAACACACTATTTGGGAGCATGTGACAGAGCAAGCTACGCTTCCTCATTCTCTTCAATGACACACCTCCAGGGACCTAACTTCCTCCCACTCAACCCGTCTCTTAAAAGTTCCAACATCTCTCTACGGTGCACACAGGAACCAAGCCTTAAACATGCAAGCCTTAGCATGGGGGCACAGAGAAATGGAGGTAAGGAGAAATACAGTGAGAGCAAGGTGAATTTTTCTTTTGTTCAAACTTGTAGGCCCAAGAGCACCTGTCTACTGATGCACCAATGGAGAGGCAGCCAGGGTCTGTTTCAGTTGCATTTTCAGTCTTTTTAGCCACATGGTGGCCTAAAGCACCTTCAAATGAGAAACTTTTTGAAAATAATGCCCATGTGTATTTTTAAGTGTTTGTGAGTGTGTTATATTTTATTGTACTATTTAAGGTTAATTAAGTATCAGAGAAGCAATATGATCAGATGATGTAAGGTCAGAAAGTTCTACAGCATAGAAGACATGGTAGATGAAGCAATAAGGGGAGAAGGGAACCAATGCCATAGAGAAGCTCAGTGGTATTGACTTTTTGGTGTCAGGACCAAGGGTGAAAGATGTTGCCATAGAACTGGTTCCCAGTATAACTGGATGCTGCAGTTTCAGGGCAACAGAGGTTGCACACAGCGTGGACATTCGGGCCTCTCTTCCCCTTCAGGCCTTTATTCTCTTCATCCACCATCTGCTATGGTAGGTCCAGCTCTTCAGCTTCATTTAGTGTGAGCCTTCATTTTCCAGGGTCCCAAAGGCCAATCTGGCAACACATATCTCCAGAGGCTTCATCCAGAATATTCCATCCTATATATGAGAAAGTAACTTTATCACAATGCACTTTTCTTTATCCAATTTCGTATTCAATCCTTTTACTCAGCACCCTCTGGATAGAGTTCTACATACACTCTTCTGTTGGTATTGCATTTAGTAAGCCTAGTAACCCTATACTCTAGTGGCTAGGGAGAAGGTAGAAGTAGAGCTCATGGAAAAAACATGTTGCAAAGCAAACATTTTTTCATCACCCGCAACCATGTGTGAGGGGATCTCTGAGGGTCAAGACAGTTGGGGGTAACCTGGGTTGTCTGGCTTTCAAATGAGGAGGCCTAAATGTTATAGCCCAAGTCCAAAGTTCTATTTCTCCCAAGTGTTTTCCTCTTGGCAGAACAGACTTATTTTGTAGCAGAGAAAGAAACAAGGATTCAAATGTAGCAGAGAAACAGATAAGACACTGCTTCTTTGACCTGTTTGCCCAACCACTGTAAGTTAAAGCAATAGAAGTGTAAAAAAATGTAGGACACCTATTCCCGTTGTGATGTCTCCTAGACTTTTGAAGTCACAGTTTGTGTTTACTACTTGCTTCCTATAGATGTTTGACCTCAGAATGGGACACTGCATGAGTTAGATTTATTTCATTTGTACTATTTTGTAGGAAGTGAAAATGCTTGTTTGAAAAAACCAGATCACTAGAGAATGAGATGATGGATTGTAAAAACCCTACAAAAGGGAAAGTGTAACAGAGCTCAAGGTCAAACCACTAACACCACTTTAGGTATGAGTCCAGTCCTCGAAAACAAAATCTTTCTTGTTTTATCTTGATTTGGTGTTTCCATGTGTTCTTTCTTAGATTCATAAAATTTAGCTTGACGATTAAAACTTCTCTAAACCATTCTTATAATTAAGCACTGGGACAAAACTCAGGCTTTTCTAAAGGGGAAATGAGCCACTTGATATCAGAGGGTTCTTGGCTTTCACACTTTTGCATAAGTTGATGATGGTAACTTTCAAGCTTTCACAGAATGAGCCATCTTCATCCCATTGGTCTACCAACCCCTCCACCACCCAAAAGACTACACGAGCAAGTGATTTCCTTCCCTATGTTAATACTTGTATTTCTTTTTCTTCTCTGTTTTCTGTGACTAATGTTCCCAAGCTCCACTGAACAAAAGTGTTGAAAGTAGATATTCTTGTCTTATTCCTGATTTCATCATGAAAGATTTCAGTTTTTGACCATTTAATATGATGCTGCCTATTAGGGGTTTTTTTATAAATTGCTTTTATCAGGTTGAGATAAAGACTATTTATTCAAATTTTCTGTAGGACTTTAATCACAAATGAGTATTGGGTTTTGTCAAAAGGGTTTTTTTTTCCCATACCTATTGAGATGATCATGTAGTTTTTGTCCCTGACTCTGTTAATATAATGTATTACCTTTATTGATTTACATATGTTGAACCATGCTTTTATCCCTGAAATGAAAGGGTATATGATCTTCTTGATGATCCTTTGTATTCTGTTTGCTAGTATCTCATTGAGGGAGATTGGCCTGTAGTTCTTTTTTTTGTCTAGCTCTTTCTCTACTTTTAGAATCAATGTAACAGTTGCTTCCAAGAATTCATTTTGAAGCACTGCTTCCTTTTCAATTTCATTAAGAAGCTTGAGAAGTAATGCAATTTTCTCTTTACTCAATTTCTTTCAGAATTCAGCAGCGAAGCCATTAAGACATAGACATTTTTGTTGGTAGGTTTTTAATTACATTTCAAATATCACTGGTTTATACTGTGTTTAGAATATTTATATCTTCTTCATCCAACTTTGGTAATTCATATATGTTCAAGAATCTGTCCATTTCTCCGTATTATCTATCTTATTGGAGTCCAGGTTCTCAAACCAGGTGCTGTTAAACTGTCATTATTTGCTGATGACATGATACTCTATATAGAAGAACCAAAAACTCAGTCAAAATACTGCTAACCTTAATCATCAGATTCATTAAAATAGCTAAATACAAAGTTAACACTCAAAAATGAGTAGCCTTCTTATAGACAAATAACAGGCTTCTTGAGAGAGAAATTGGGGAAACAATTCCTTTTACCATAGCATTCAAAGAAGTGAAATATCTATGAATCCACCTAATAAAGTAAAGCACTCTATTTTGAAAATCATAACACTCTTTAAAAAAGACATCAGAAAATAGTAAGACATCCCTTACTCCTGGGTAGAAAGAAGCAATATTGTCAAAATGGTCATATTTCCAAAACTACTATATACATTCAATGCAATCTTGATTGAAATCCCAACAGTATACTTCACAGAGCTAGAGAAAATAATCCAAAAATTAATCTAGAATCAGAAGAGACCTAGAATAACAAAAGCAATTCCAGGCAACAAGAAGGTGGCAGAGGGGTATCATAATTTCCAATATGAAGGTATAATACAAAACCACTGTGATAAAAAAACATCATGGTGCAAGCAAAGAAACAGACCCAAGGATCAATGGAGAAACAACTCCAGACATACTAAGCCATCTCATCTTTGATGAAAGAGCCAGAAAACCTCACTGGAGAAAAGATAGCCTCTTTAACAAATGGTGCTGGAAAAAATAGGTTTTACCTGCCCAAGATTAAAACTAGACCTATATCTTTCACCACACACTAACTAAAATCAAAGTGGATTAAAGATCTGAATATTAAAATAGAAACACTGAAGCTGCTGGATGACAAGGTAAATAGAAACCTTAAACATAGGTGTTCAAGTAAAGCTTTATGAATAAAACATCAGTAGCATCAGAACTAGCAGAATAAATAACAGGGATCTCATATTATTAAAAAAGATTCTTCAAGCAAGAAAACCCACCAATAAAACAAAAAGACAACCTACGATGTGGCAAAATATTTCACCAGCTGTTCCTCAGACAAAGTACTACTATTTAGAATATATAGAAGAATATATAAGAATTTGAAAAAAAATCAGACTCCTCAAATTTAAAGACCCAATTAAAAAATGGTCATCTGAAATGTCATGTTTCAGCTGATGAAGGAGAAGCAAAGAAACATGAAAAAGTGATTGATATCACTAGTCCTTCCTTCAAGAGATGTAGATGAAATCAACACTGAGATTCCCTCTCCTCCAGAAATAACGGCTGCTACCAACAAATCAACCAATAGCGAATACTGGTAGGTCTGTGTGGGAAAAGGAGCGTTTCTCTACTTTTGGTGGGGATGTGCACTGGTGGAACTACCATGGAAATTGGTGCAGGGATTCCTTAAAAACCAGGATTGGAGATCCTATTTGACCCTGCTCTTTCCCTGAAGGGTATATTCACAAAAGAATTCAGAGCATCACACCATAACAAAATAAGCACACCCACGTTTACAGCATAACAATTTCTAATACCTAAATCTTGGAAATAGCCAAAATGTCCATCAACCAGTGAGTAGACAAATAAGATGTGTTTTTTTTTCTATAATATGGAGCACTACACATCCATTAAAAAGGTAAGTTTGAGACACTTAAAGCTAAATGGATGCACCTTGAGGACATACTCACAAGTGAAATAAATAGGAATTAGATGTGTAAATAGTGTATCATTTCCTAAGTGCAAGAAACTTGAGATGTAAATGAAATCAAAATGTTTAATAGGTATTGTGAAATAGGAAGAAAATTTTCAAAAGGAAGGAGAACTGGAGAAGGGACAGAGGATAGCAAAGGAAGAAAAAACAATTTGATGGTAAAAAGCAAAAACATGGAAACAGCTTATATACATAGGGGATGGAGGGGGGTAAAGGGAGGATAGGGGAATGGGAGAAAATAAGAATCAAGATATATTGTATACAGGTACACATTTGCATATTCCCATTGAGGAATGTGATCAAAATGTATGCCTAAAATGTACCAATAAGCCCAATAAAGAAAAAAAAAAGTCTTGCGATCTAACTTTTCCAGATATTTCCTGGACCACAAAAGGGGCAAGGAAGCACATCACAGATGTGAACTGCTGTGATGTATCCCAGCTCACCAGCAACAGCAACAGCAGTAGCTTCAGCAACGGTGTTGGCTCAAAGCAGCAGAGTGTTGACAATCCCCCTTTTACTGCTCTCATTGTCAATAGGCCAAAATCTCCTATGTACAACATTTTGTTTTTATTTTATTTTTCTCTAGTATTGGCCTGGTGCCAATTGCTATAGATCAGGTCCAGAAGGCCACAGGGTCTGTTTATGTGTAAGAACCACATGGGTGGGGAAATGGGCAGAGGGAAAAATGAGCTATTAGAAAATTGAAATGAAACCTCCGTCCTTCCCAAGGAAAACACTCCTACAAAGATGAGCTTTCAAAGATGAATAAGTAGAATAATCTGAGCTCTAAATCAGCCAACACTGGACACCGCTAGACCTCGGGTCCCCATGACTGAAGTCTCAGTTTGAATTATGAGCAGCCAATATCCCTGGACCACGGGAATGAGTGTCTCACAGAGCATGTGCACCAGATCATATGCTACAAAAGTTACAGAAGTTCTGTTGTTGTTGTTTGGTTAGTTTTTTTTGTTTGTTTTAGTGGTTCTGGTGATCCGCTGGGAGCTATTGTTTCTGGGCATCAAACTCTACTGCTGAGCATCATCTCAACCCTTTTTACTTTTTTGTATTGATACCATGTTTTGCTAAGTTGCTTACAGTTGATCGCTTAGTAAATATTTAGTGAGTGCCAAGCACTCCTCCAAATGCTAAGCAGCGAAATTATACTAATTAGTGGTGTTATTTTGCAATGAGAAAAATTAATTCTATGAAGAAGAATAAAAATGAAAGGTGATACCATGAAATAAACCTGACATCAGTGCTTATTATTAAATATATCATCAATGAAGAGACAAGCTAATGGAATGCAGAGCAGAACTGCTCAAGGGCATCTTCTGGCTGATCCCACATCTGTGGGCTCGTTCCCCCATTTCCTGTGGTAAGAACGTCAGTACAGTCTCTCCAGAGCACTCGCTTGATTAGTTCATAGAAAATCAATCTCCAGTGACAATTGTCTTAGAAAAGAATTCCCAATTGCTCTGTATTTTTTAAAAATTTTGTTTCTTTTTTGCAGTAGGCAGTGATGGATGACAGAATTAAGCAGCTCTACGGTAGTGACATTGGTAGTTCTTAAAAAGTTCCCCCCTGATGACATCTTTAAAAGTTCCTCATCTCTCAAAAAAACTCAGCCATCCTTTAGCAAAGAAACAGAATTTTTTGTTTTTTGGGGGGGATGTACATATGAAGCAAATGTCATGTTATAAAACTATCCAACCTAAAATACACAAAAGTGATTCTCAACCTGGTCTGATTTTTTTCTGATATCTGGAAATCATGTTAATTGTACGGACCTGAGGGTACTGGGATGAGACGGGGTCGTTACTGACATCTAGTGGATAATGGCGGAGACGCGACTAAACATCTAGCGATAAACAGAACATAAACATAAGCAAGGGAACATCCAGTCTCAGACGTCAAAAGTGCGAAGTGTGAGGAACTTTAATGTGAGAAATGATATGCTGCAGATTTAGTTTTAGCTTCCTCAAAATTCTACGGTGCTGTACATATTTCAAGTTTATCAAATATAATACTTATATCTCTAGAATTTAATCTAAATATTTTTCAGTAAAGTTAAAGTTCTCTCCTGGAACTGACCCCATAATACATATGACCTTTTAGATATTAAATTTTGGTATATTGCTTCTTTATGAAATCATAATTTGTCTGTGAAACCCAGCACTGTTTGCTTTGGACCTTTGTGTCCTGCTGGGTTTTTTGTTTGTTTGTTTGTTTTGTTTTGTTTTGTTTTGAAATCATTATGGTACATTACATATACGCATCATGATTGCACTCCATAATGGGGATTTGTACCAGTATAAGACACAACTTAATTCTCATTTTTTCCCATAGTCCTACCCACCCTACCACCCCACTATATACATAAACTTTGTTTCCTTTCTTTTTTGTTATAATCTAATTATTTTCCCTCCTCACCCTATTTTACTTTGAGTATTTTCTATTTCACAATATATATCATACAATTCTAGGACTCATTTACATCTTTATTTTCTCATATCAGAGAAAAGATATGATATTTACCTATCTGTGACCTATTTATTTTACTTATGAGAATAACCTCAAGGTATGTCCATTTAAGTATAAGTGATTCAAACTTATCATTTTTTATAGCAGAGTAATACTCCATTTTGTAGAAGAACCACAGCTTTTTTCTCCAGTCTCCAGTTGATGGACACTTGGGTTGTTTCCAAGATGTAGGAATCACAAACTGAGCTGCTATAAACATGGGTGCACATATGTCAGCTGTGTCCTGCTTTTTGAAATGCAGTTTAAAGTGACAGTCTGACATGCACTTTCAGTCACCTTGCTATTACTGAGTCAGCCCTACCTCTGGCCAAACGTCGGAGCGGCCATGTCCACTATATCGCACTCTGAGATCTGAGGTTCATGCAAAACCCTGGCTTCTGGATTTCAGTCTCATCTTTTTCTTTATAATAAATGGTCTTGTGAATTATATGCACAACCCCAAAGCACTGTTTCTCCTTTGGCCACTAGCTAGCTACCCTGTTCTTGAACGTGGCTTTGAATCTCCTCTCTATTTTTTTCTGGGGCCAGTTACTTTCCCAGGTACCAAGACCACCCTGGAACCAAAGTCTTCTTCTAGACCCTACTTTGGAGATGATTATCAAATTTTCATATTGGCCTCTTTTCTAAAATTAAAGCCAGTTCTCAGCTACAATCTTGCTATTAACATAATGGTTCATGACATGTTACCTAGCAGCTGACTTCTAGAATGCGGACCAGCGTCCACTGTTTGAATTTAAACCTCTCTTCCAGTTTCTACAAACTTTATGCCCCTGTAGCACTTTCAGTGCTTTCCTGCCATTGCTTCTTTATTGGTCTCTTCCTAAGCAACCTTTCAGCTTCCTCAGGAGAGTGACTTTTATTCTCTATTTATAACCAAAAAAACAGAGTAATAGACTTCAAGAAATGTCTCCTAAGAAACAAATAACCAGTTGAATGTTTCATTACAACTTTTGTCTTTGGCTAGTAAATGCCTTTGTAGACTTTGAAATCTTGTGTCAGTCATGACACTAGCCAGTTCCTCCAACTTCTGGGCTACTCAGATACTCAATTCTGCCTTCTTTAACCTTCCTATATTGATAAATATCCCACATTGCTCCGAGGATGAGATATGCGTAGTTAAGTAATGGACCAGAAATTCTAACAAATGTTTTATGTGATTTCTTTAGTAAATGTGAAGAACTGGTAATTAAATTAACTGAAACATTTCTATGGCTATACCAATAAAAGGCATTAACAATGAAAAGCCTCAGGCACAAGCTGGTATAGACAGAAAATGACTCTTCTGTAGGAAATGGCTTGTAATCAGAAGACCCCTAACTGTCAGTGGGATGTAACAATTCATCAGGCACAACTGAAGTGCCTACTTTCAATAAGAAACAGAAAAAGAATTCCAGGAGAAAACAAGGACTGGATTAGCATTTGCACAGACATGAAGACGTGACATGGTACCACTGAACACCAGAATTAGAAATGACTATGATGAATAAAGTATTGAAGTATTGAGCTTGTAGGCTGAATAGAAATGAACAGGAAAGAATAAGTCTATTATACAAAAATCATATAGTAGATAAAAGGAAATTTATAGCAATGCTTTGAAGTGGAATAGTGTATAACAATTGTATTTTTAAACTATGAATGTATGTATTACCAAGGTTGAAATATTGCCTAACTACTCTTTTTTGAAAAGGTTTGATCCAATCATTCAGATCAGCATATGAAAAATAAATATATGTATTTAAAACCTGCTGTTCTTTATTTTTGCTTTAAAAGGCTCTAAGACTTAAGCAAATTAACTTGTGGCAATAAGCTTTAAAATTTAAAAGAATCTCAGATTGCTACAAATGTCAATTTTCAAATGAAAAAATATAATTTAGAGATAATATTTTCTTGTGATTAAAGTGCCCAGTAGTGAAACTATTCTACAGCAGCCTGGGGCTTTTTAAATGCACATTTGAGATGCACATTTTAAATTTTCAATGCGCATTTTAGACCTGGTGTTCAATGATTCTTGGAAAAGTTTTGCTGTGTTGGAATGATGGCCTTCATGTGAAATTCTTTTTTATGTTTACAGATTTAATATTTTATATGGACCCATTTATAAGTACCTTTATTTTAAAATTAAAGCAGCTATATTAAATGAATATAATTCAATATATCATATAATTCAAAATGAGCAACTGGGCAAATTGTCAAGTAAAATCCCAAGAGATTGAATTCTGTTTACAAGTAAGGCTGGTGATGCTCTCAGCTACCACAATATCTCAAAGCCTGTGAGGATAGTTGTCTAGAACAAAGTGGGTGCTCAAATATTTATTTTCTAGGGCCGGAACTCAGTGGTTCCGGCACCTGTCTTGCAAGAGCAAGGACCTGGGTTCAATCCCCCATAAGCACAGACCACACTGGGTGTGGAGACTCACGCCCAGCAGCAATCAGTACCACATACCACAGTGCCAGGTGTGGTGGCTCACACCTGTAATCCCAGCACTTGGGAGGCAGAGGCAGGAGGATTGCTGTGATGTGAGTTTGAGGCTGAGCTCAGGCCAGCCTGAACCACAAAAGTGAGACCCTGTCTCAAAAAAAAAAAAAAAAAATTATTTGCTAAGTGAACTAATGTGATTTGGAAGTTCATTTTACTTCTTGTAGGCATTTATTGAGACAGTCATCAGACCAATAAAAAAGACTCTTCTGTTGGGATTAGATCTGGGGGGACGGCGGAGGGGGTATTTACCACGAAGGAATTTATTTTTGCTAAATATAGTGTTGACTGGGACCAGAAGAAAAGGAATTAAAAGCTGAACAGGTTATATAGAAAGAAGACCAGACCACCATCCAGCAATTAAGTATGATTTGGACTGGAAGTGGCCTCAGATTAGTGAAACAATGAAAGACATTTCTGATTCCATCTGATGAATCTTCTTCTGGGAGAACAGAAGATTGTAACTTTGGAAAACATATAGTTACTGGAGAAGCTCAAAAACCGACATAGATGTTTTTGGCAGGCACATCCCTACCAAATAGGAACCAGAAACTTTAGCTTTTCCATTTCTCTTGCAATATGTCATTAAAGTGTCAGAATAAAGCAAGAGTGAAACTTATATTATTCAGCCCTTTTTCTATTTTGAGCAGAATTATAAAAATAATGACCTCAGAATTTCAGAAAAAAAATCCTCATTTATAATATTAGGCCAACAATGAATTTCTTGGTGAATATAACCAAAAAATATATGATCATCATAGCAATGATAATGATGATGATGATGATGATGATGATGATGATGATGATGATGATGAAGGTGGTGCTGGTGGTGAGTCCAAAAAACTCATGTCAAATTTTCTTCTAGATCCATTATTGCTCCAGTATTGATTCTCCTGGTATAACATGAATGAATTCCTAATATGCATTGAAATATTTTATTAAAATCTAATTGATAAAAAATTAAAGCATTAAAACCAAGAATCAGGCCTAATCACCAAGGAAACTCTAATGTTTTGTGCAGTAGTGAGGAAACCATAAAAGAGTCACCACAGCCTACCATACTTCTTAAACTAGGTGTTCTACTAGCATTACTCCTACACAAACACAGACAAGCACTGTGAGCAAGAAGTATCTGGCAAGGAAACTGAAGAAAATTTGGAGAAAAAAATCAATAAAAGAACAGAAGTGATAAATAATTTACATAGTAGTAGTTAAAGAGTACTCATATGGAAAATAGTAAAAAGCAAAAGGCAGTAGGTGTTATAAATGCTTACTGAATGAGTTGAAGTGGCATATAAAACATAAAACTTAAATAACCAATATCCACCTAGCACATCCATAAGACTGACAATGTCTATATTATAGAAATATTTCTTCCATTAATTCAGTACAAATTAAAATATATTAGTATAGGACAGAATGATTCATCGCTGGTATGACAACCAAATGTATCAAAAGCAACATATCTAATGACAATAAATGGAATTACCTTTGAAGTCAGAAATAATAGGGCTGTACTACTCCCACCATTATTATTAAATGTATGTTGTTTATATAGTCTAATTAGTGAAATAATACTAAATATCAATCCAAGCAAATAACTTCTGCAAAAAGTAATAAAATTATAATTATTTGTACAGTTTAATATTATCTTCTAAGAAAATCAACTAAGACATTATGGAAACAAACTCAGAAGTTACCAAATTCATGCAAATTTCAGTCTCCCTCATACCAAAAATAATGCCTGAAAAATCTAAATGCAAATACATTGTCCATAATAATAACACTGTTATGAATACTTTATCTCATAACCTTAAGAATAAAATTATAAAATATAAATAAATAAATTATAGAAATTCATTGGATCACACACAGATGTAAACCATACAAACTATAACAATGGAGCATGTACACTATACACTTTCCCTAATATGTCCCAAAACTAATTCCAATTAAAAAATCACTGAAAAACTCTTTTACAAATACAAAATTTCTATTGAAGCTTCTGTAATTAAAACTGACTAAAATGGTCAAAATAAATTTGGAGAAAGGCAAACTACCAATTATTAAAAGCATCTTTGAAATATTTTAATCCATTTTTTAAATAAAATTGTCCCATTTTCCAAAAGTGAACCAAATCAATACTAATTTTTTTTAAATTAAGCAAAATTAAGTTCATTTCTAAGTTGGACAATATTTAATTTTATTGTATGGTGAAAATGTTTCAATAGCATAATTTTAATAGAGTAGTGAACAATTTTCCTAGTATGTCCAAGTGGTTAGCAGATTTTGATTGATTTAAAGAATATTGATCTATTAAAGGGATAAGCCAATTAAATGGCCTTGCTGGGAGTTTCCCAATGAGACTTCTAAGGTACTCTAGGAATCTCATCATGAGGTAACCATTGTTTCTCTTAAAATATTTCCCCTTGGCCTGGGGATTTAGCTCAGTGGTTCTGGCACCTGCCTTGCAAGTGCCAGGGCCCAGGTTCTATCCTTAGTAATTACATTCAACAATGCCAGGTGTGCTGACTCACACCTACCAGCAATCAGTATCACATACCACAGTGCTGGGTGTGGTGGCTCATGCACTTGGGAGGCAGAGGCAGGAGGATTGCTGTGAGTTCAAGGCTGAGCTCAGGGCCAGCATGAACCACAAAATGTGAGACCCTGTTTCCAAAAAAAAAAAATTTCCCCTTGCAGATTGTACTTCCTTGGATCCAACACTTGTGATTCAAAGTTAAATTAATGCTATGGTTGAATGCTCAAAGTAGTTTGTAATCTTGGCTCAAATACTTAATCTATTAGGCTGGTAATTAATTTAAAATGATCGATCCCTATCAGTTCGGATAATTGTGCACTTATATTCAGATGACTGAGGGTTACTTTTCTATCATCATTGCTAAGACGATATTTCCATAGTTTGCCGTGCACCCCTTTAATGTGCTCTTGCTTTAGAGCATAGCAACTGAGTGTCCTAGTTAACTTCCTAACGACTCCTGCTAATGTCTGCACTCTTTCAGCACATATCCCGGATCCTTCCATACTTTAGAGCACAGTCTTCACTTAAAATTTAAGCCCACAGGTCTCAGCTGTACTTTATTGTTTGATTTAATACCAGCAGGCTTTATCGCTAAATCTACTTGTTCTCTGCCATTTTCTTTACCTTTTTCCCTTCTTTCAAAATATAGCATTCAGGGCCAGGGATTTAGCTCAGTGGCTCCAGCACCTGTCTTGCAAGCGCAAGGACCCAGGTTCGATCCTTCGTAACCACATACAATACTGGGCATGGAGACTCAAACCCAGCAGCAACCAGTATCACATACCACAGAGCCGGGAGTGGTGGCTCACCCCTGTAATCCCAGCACTCAGGAGGCAGAGGCAGGAGGATTGCTGTGATGTGAGTTTTAGGCTGAGCTCAGGGCTAGCCTGAACTACAAAGCAAGACCCTTTCTCGAAAAACCAAAAAAAAAAAAAAAAAAGTAAATAAAAAGCATTCAACTTTGTAATTATTCCTAAAAACATATGCATAAATAAATTCACACATAATATAATTTCATGAGAGAATCTTATAAAATAAGATCATTATGAAATAACTAAAAGCAGTGTGCTAGACATGGGGGCACATATCTATACTCTCAGCATCCCAGAGGCTGAGGCAGGAGGATCGCCATCAGTTTGAGCACAGCCTGGGGTACATAGTGAGCTAAAGGCTAACCTGAACTATATACGAAGACCCTGTTTCAAAAAAGAAAAATAAAAAGAAAGAAAAAGAACAAAAACACTCACGGAAAATAAAAGACCATGTATAACAATAAATTTTGTCAAATTAAACAAAGTCAGGAAGTTAGACGCCATTGACATTATTTTCAGAATATAAGAGAAATTCCAGTGTTCAGTTTTTAAAATTTGTATGAAATACAAAAACTCACATTAACTTATGCATTAAGTACTTATGCAGTACTGAAGACTTAGTCTCCTCTCTCATCTTTACGATAATATGTGAATTGAGTTTAAATATAGAGCAGAGAAAAATATTTATTATCAAATACGATTTATAAGGGATTCAAAACAGGCTAATCTAAAAGTTTTAGTAATTTAAAATGAAAAACTATGATATTTTTTCTCCAGGAAAGCAATATTTTTAACTGAAATATGCTTAAAATGCTTAATATACTCATAACCAAATATATGTAAAGAGAAGCTGGCAAAGAGGCCTATAAAGATCCATGAACCTGCCTTTACAACACTGGAGACCTGAAAATAATGACGTGATGAAAGAAAAGTAAGATTCCAAGAGATACTAGTTTTATACCTTAATCAGGTGGTTCTAGTCCAGATATATTTCAACTCAGACATTTTCAGATTGCTGACTTCAAGATGTGTTGTGAAATATGGAAGCTAGTACAAAAACATTCAAAACATTTTAAAGAAAATAATAGATGTTGGAAATTGTGCTATGTAGGCTACTTGTAATTTTATGTAAATAAAGGCAAAATTATGTTGATTTCCATATTTCTTCTGCTTATACAAACTTGGACTGAGCAGCACAAACCCACACTTAATGTAACCCTCTTACTTTAAGGGAAATAATTACACATTTTTCTTTCGTGTATGTAGAAATGTCTAAAGTATTCTAGCAGTTAAACTTCCTCACTCATGTAAGAAATGTAAATTATTTTTCCAAACTTGACTTTAACTGCTCTCTTTGGCAAATTTAACTGGAATGTTAGATAATATAAAACACGTAGCATACATGTGTATATATATATATATATATTCTACATCCATTATGATTCATTTACTATCTTTATATCACTTTATATTTGTGAGGATGTAAAAATATTTCCAAATTAATTTTTACTTACCCTGACTCTTTAGCTTTTGTTATGGAAATTGACATCTTCTTTATGTTTTAGTTTGACTTTCATAAATGTTTTATAAAATATAATAGACATCACCAGCTTGTTAATTTAGAATGATATTTAGGACTGCACTGAATATAAAGATTCATTAAGTGCAAACGTTCCAACAGCATGAAGAACAAAGAAAATAAATTTAAACATACCTGGAGTTCAAAACATTGAAGACATAGCGCCATCTGGTGGGAGAAATAAATCTAGAGGAAAATGCAAAGCACCGTATCCCCACTGACTGCAGTTAAGAGGGTGTTAGGGTAAATAACGGGGGGGGGGGCGGGGAGAGGAGGGGATGTGATAGTAATAAATAAATAAAAAAGTAAACAAAGCTTATGTATATAAGGGATGGGGGGTTTCAGGGTGGGTGGGGGAAGGGGAAAAATGAGAATCAAATCGTGTCATATTCTGGTACAAACTCTCAATGTTGAACGCGATGAGATGTGTATTCATAATGTACCTATAAACATTTGAATAAAAAATGTAGCAGGAAAAAATAAAGTTTTAGCCTTCACATTTCAGTATGCTGATTTGGACACGGTCCTAAGGGAAGATCTGAGGATCTGCTGCAGGATGAGCCCCACGTGCCATCATGATAATATCAGAAATTGGAGAAATGATTTGAATCTTTACTCTCCGGGCCCTATTCCATGGATGCCCCTTTCAGTCACTCCTTCATCCACTCAGTCAAGGACCCGCGAGGCACCGTTCTGAGCCCTGAAGATACAAGTATGAAAAAGGTGGACAACATCCTGGAGCTCATGAAACTCGCATTTCGTTGAAAAATAGGGGCCGCAATACACTAAGTAATACACTAAGCAAGGTACGAGCCCTGTGAGTTGGCTGGGGAGTAATAAAGGAGAGACAGCGAAGACTTCTCGCTCCATGATTGAGCAATGTGGGTCACTCGTGGGAGCAAGCCACGAAGATAAGGAGGACAAAGTCTCTTGGATGAGAGACAGCAAGTGCAAAGGCTCAGAGAAAGGCCGCTTTGGCAAGGAGAGCGGCCTGGAGGAGGGGAGACTCGTGGGAGATCAGCTCCTCTGTGTGCGCGGCCCGCAGCCGGCTCAGAGACCATTCTCGGGAGTTTACAGTTAAGTGTGTGTGTCTCAGAGGGGACAGCGCTTATTAAAGCTGAATGAAGGCAAAGAGCTATCAGCTTATTTATGTACCATTAAATATGCCTGAGTGCTATAACCACCATATTTTATCCAAAAAGCTGAAAATATATTGATGAGTATTATGTGCTTAATTATGTTTGTCTAACGGGAGTGAGAAGTGAAATAACAACTAAAATTAAATATACAATAACATGAATTCTATGAACTATATATGGAGCTACAAGAGAGGAACTCTAAATATTATTCATAGGAGCCTTTTGAAAAAAACACAAAACTAATGTATGCCTTAAAGTCTGTGAGGTATTTTAATGACAGAAGGCTTCAAAAAATTCCATTGTAAGCAGAGGAAATAATATAATCAGTGGCATTAACACTTATGATGGTATTAACTGTGTGCCAGATGTTATTCATCATGTTTAAATATATGAATTTATTCCTCCTTACAACTACATCATGTAGAAAGTACCATTATTAGTTATATTTTATAATGAAGAAACTGATTAGGTTCGGATACATTAAGAAATTAGTCCAAGTATTCAGAATTATTAAGTAGAGAACTGGGTTTTGAATACTGAGAGTCTGGATCCAATTTCTGCTTTATATCTAGATAGAGAGACATATAGATAATGTTAATTCAGTAAAATACACATAGACACACACACACACACACACACACACACACACACACACACACACAATGTGTTTCTAACAAAGGAGAAAAGCATACTTGAGAATAACCAGACAGTAGAAGCAAGAGAGACAACGGCAAGGAAAGATATATAAATGTCAGACTTGAAAACTATTTCCAACAATTATCCAGTGACCATGGAAGGAGGCTCTTGTGGGAGGCATCAACAAGTTTTTCAGTGCATCACCAAATTCCGATAGTGATATCCATGGCTCCTTCCCCGCATTGGGCACCCCCCGAGTGGTCCAGTACAGGGAGGGCTGGCAATGGTGCTCCTAGTTCCTCAAATATGTGACAAGAAGAAGACACAGAACCAACCTCATACTCAGGCAGGGACCAAGAAAGTGAGGGACTGTGATATTAGATTGATAGAGGGCAGAGTTAAGCCCAGAAAGAGACATGATCCATATATGACATGATTGGAAGCCAAAGATGTAACCATGAATATCAGTGACAGGTGCAGCTTCCAAGGACAGGTGAGTCCTAGAATAGTAGGTGCAGGTGCTGCAGGAAAAGACACCAAAGAGCTATGCCCAAAGGCAAGGCAGGTGCTGTACTATTAAGTTAAATTTGGCCTGAGGTTCGCTCAGATCTTGAGACCTTGCTAGAGAACTACAAACTAACTTAGTATATTACAGAGCAAATCTTTAATCAGGAGTAAAGCAAACCTCTTTCAACCAATCACAAGCAAATAAGTCTTGATCAGTGATACAGAGAAAGTTCATCACACGAAGAAGGCAAAGCCCTGATCACAGCCAGAAGAAGGCAGTCACCATACTGGAAAAGAGAATTATTTCTCTACTTTGTTACTATTGTGCTCACGCTACTAACTACACCTTTTCTGTATACTGGCCAACTCATGAATTGTTCTTGACTCAGATTCTGCTACTTTGACTTTGTCTAATTTTCCTTTCGATATTAGTAATAAATATTACAAGGCAGACACCTCCCAGCATAGAAGGAGGCTCTTGTGGGAGGCAGTGTTTCCCAGTTTCCTTTATTTCTTCAAGGGGAAGAAAGAGAAGCCTTTGAAAGAGAGTTCTCAGGTTATTAAAAATATGTACAAAATATTTAATTTAAAAAAGATGAATGTGGGCCGGGGAGTTAGCTCAGTGGCTCCGGCGCCTGTCTCGCAAGCGCAAGGGCCCGGGTTCGATCCCCGGTAACCACATACCAATACTGGGTATGGAGACTCACTCCAGCAGCAACCAGTACCACATACCACAGTGCCGGGCGTGGTGGCTCACGCCTGTCATCCCAGCACTCGGGAGGCAGAGGCAGGAGGATTGCTGTGATGTGAGTTTGAGGCTGAGCTCAGGGCCAGCCTGAACCACAAAGCAAGACCCTGTCTCAAAAAAAATCTACAAAAAAAAAAAAAAAGATGAATGTAAGTGACCAGATAATGTTGCTGTCTATGCAAATTAGAGCTAACAAAAGTGTTAAACTTTTGCATACCTGAGTTACAGCATGTAAATTTTTAATTGGCTTCTTACCTAGGGTATTTTTTTTTTAAGAGACCAAGGAAGAGTGTCCTATAATATCCTTGAGAATGGACAGTGTGTAATCAGTTCTTAGGTCAACAAGTTTTGAAATTCTATTTAGAGCCAAGACAATTTTTATTTCTTTTCTTCTTTTTTGATACTAAGGATTGAACTTGGGACCTTGCGCTTACAAGCAGGAGCCAGAATCCCAAAACAATTTTCTTTCTTTAGCTTCATTTGACCGAGTTACCAAAACAGAATCTAATTTTTTAAACCACACTGTCATTTACTGAGAAAAAGTATATAAGCAAAAAAGAAAAAAATGTTAAAAAATCTCAATTTTCTCTTTTAAATTCAGATATTAAAAAAAATAAAGAAAGAAAGAAACCTAGAATTTAGAGCCAGGCTCTGCATTTCCAAATTGTAGCTGTATTATTTACTCTGTGCATGTTTCAGTTACCCCACTGGTCAAATAGAAAACAAGTTCTACTTCATATTGTTTTTAGGAGCATTAAACATGTTGACATTTGAGAAGTTCTTGTGTTACTATAGTAATAACTACAAACTTATTCATTTCACAATTCTGAAAGATGGCTGCATTCATTTTCCTGTGGGAAAGATGGCCCCGGTCATATTTATTATCCGATGCAGAGTTCACCAACAAAAATAAAATTTTCCCAGTCACTTCTGTTTGTGAAACAAATTGTTCACAAAGAAAAGCATCCACAAACCGAGGTAGCACTATACTTGGGGTATAGTAAACGCGACATGAGCCTACATTATTGTTAATATATTTTCATGGTGTCTGATTCTAGAGGCCTTCCCTGAAGATAGCCCACCTTGTGTTCTTCAGGGTACACTTTCACCTTGCTTTTTCCTCTTTTATTTGACTCAAGCTCACCCTGTAGAGCTATTCTCTCCCTCATTCTTCACTTTTAGTTTTTCCAATAAACTTTGCCACCATTTTAAAAAAGATGGATTAGGATCTTGAATGAGAGACATGTTAGCTTTCTGTCACTATAACAAAATAATCAGCTAATTAAGACAGAAAGTTTATTGTGGCTCAATCTTTAGAAGCCTTCGTCCATGGTCAGTTGACATCTCCACTTTAGCACTGCGAGCAAGAGTCCATTGCAGCACAAAATTGTTCCCCTCATGGCCAAAAGAGAGAACAACAAAAGCCATGGAGTCCCACAGTCAGAAGATACGCTGAGCCAGTGACCTAAAGATCTCCCACCTGGAGCCCTTATCTTAAAGATTTTGCATTCCTTGGGGGACAAACCGAGATCCAAACTATAGCCACGTACACATACGGAATCACCCATGATCAACACCTCCAATTTAAATCAGCTCTATGGAATAACAATGTGACAGTGATAGCTACTTTATGAGCCACTATATATAACTCATTGCCCTTCTATCTTCTGCATCTTGTTGCTTCACCTGTATCTAAAATAGCTGAGATGTCATCTGTGCTTCCTTATTCTGGCATTTATAAGAAAATCTTTAACTAGGAGAGCATTAGATCATTTACTTAACCTTTAAATGTGTCATATTTCTGACTGATATCTATGCAAGATTTGCTCTTCAAGTTCTCATTTTATGCACCATCCAAACAAGAATGCAGCTCAAAATTAAAAGAGAAATCACTGGGAATAAAATTCCTAAATAATAAAGGAGTTATGAATAACTGAAGGATATTATCACACTATTAATGACTCTCACGGCCTAATTAAATTATACCTCAATTTATTTGGATAGAATTTAGAAAAACAGGTGTGTTTTGAATTTCAGTTTGTTTGTTTAACTGTAGGCTTGCTTGTTCCTGTTGTCACTTGTGTATTTTATGGCAGGCCAAACAAAGAACACGGCATTAGGAATGAGCTTGCAAGTGAGTTCCAGTGCTAGATATATTGTTGTAATGGAAAATAAATCAAGTCCTGTAACTATCGTTGCATCTACAAATGACAGGAAAATTCAACATAATGGTAAGGATCATTGCTTCTGGGTATAAAAAATTTTTACCTGAATACTTGCCTGGCTACTTATCAGCTCTGTGACATTTGGCATATAGTAAATTAAGAAGAATAATAATGAAAAAAATTAGAATAATAGAGCCGGGGATTTAGTTCAGTGGTTCCAGCACCTGTCTTGCAAGCGCAACAGCCCAGGTTCGACCCCAGCAACCACACACAACAATACTGGGCATGGAGACTCATGCCCAGCAGCAATCAGTACCACACACCACAGTGCCAGGCGTGGTGGTTCATGCCTGTAATCCCAGCCCTTGGGAGGCAGAGGCAGGAGGATTGTTATGATGTGAGTTTGAGGCTGAGTTCAGGGCCAGCCTGAACTACAAGAAAGAGAGACCCTGTCTCAAAAAAACCAAAATAAAAATTTAAAAATAAAATAATGAAAAAGAGTAATAATAATATAATAAAACAATTATGTAATAATGACTCCAAATCATAAAAAAATTGTGAGACAAATGTAATATGGTATATAAAATTCTTAGCATGTTTTAGTTCATTTCTTTTTTTATTTTATGGTTGAGTATCCTTTAATTCCAATAATTAAGTTGAAAAATTATAATTAATTGATCACAAATTAGGAACACTGTGTATTCCTTAATCATTAAGATAAAACTAAGAGTATATGTTTGAGAAATAAAATAGAACATTCCTTTTAACTTAAAAGCATTCTGGTTGCTTAGATTTAAAAAAAAAGAAAGAAAGAAATCACAAATATAAAGATTTTCACTTGAGCAACTTTCGTAGCAGTTTCTCTTAAAATATACGCATAAAGTGGGAGGCGGCATCTGTCCTCACATCAAGTGAAAGAGCTTGTGTTGCTCTTGACCAAGAGGGTTTTATCTACTCTGTCAGTCACAATAAAGGAATAGCCATTTGTAAATTACAGACTTTGGAAATGATTCTTTTTTTTTAGCAGGATCTCTCTTCTGTGGTTCAGGCTGTCCCTGAGCTCAGCCTCATACTCACAACACAGCAATCCTCCTGCCTCTGCCTCCCAAGTGCTAGGATTACAGGCATGAGCCACCATGTCCAGCACTGTAGTATATGGTTCTGATTGCTGGTGGGTATGAGTCTCCACATCTGGCATTGTTGTATGTGGATGCTGGGGATCAAACTGGGGCCCTTGTGCTTGCAAGGCAGGAACCGGAACCACTGAGCTAAATACCCGGCCCTGGAAATGATTCTTTAAAATCATTCTAATACTCTTATTTTTCTTTTGTTTCTTAGATACAACCAACCTAATGTTACAACAATGTTACAACATTCTTATTTACTGGATGGCCTCAAAGCCACAGAGACTTCAGATCTGCCGACCCGTATCGCGTTATAATTCTCTCACCACGTGCTTGACTGAGTCCTGACAATCTACAGATCCTCAAAGTTCCACTTCAAATTTCACTGTTTGTTGCCTTCTGTGGTTCTCTCGGGTGACATAACCTCATCTCACATGTTTTTCTAAGGCTACTCAGATAATTCTTGAATCCTAATTGGTGCTTTTGCACCTGATTACCCTACCATGATGAACTGGAAGTCAGGAACTATTGGCAGGTTGTGTTTATACTTTATAGAATCATTTTGTTGATCCTGTTGTCTGAACTTGGTAAAAATTTATGAAATGTTTGTAAAATATAAATTTCAATACAGAAAATCATCTGTGCTATTATCTAGGAGAAGCCTTTTCCCATTTCTGACAAGGCAATGTTTATTCTAAAAATAATGAAGTGTTAAATTCAGAACAGAGAAAACTTGGCTACCAAATTTCTTTGTTTGCTAATTTGTTCATAGTAAGTGAATTATTGTGCTTAATTCACCATCAAGTTGAATTTCTCCCAAAAACATTTTAATATATTTTTAAAAACTTAATCAGAGAAGTACAAAGGGTGTCAGGTACTTAATTATACTTCCTCTCTATGAGATTTTAAAAATATACAACAGGATTTTTCTGAGTGTAAGAAAATATAGGAGTATAAAAGTGTGCTTGACACTTTAAGAAATGGAATTCGACATCGGGTGCTCCTGCCCTTCAGGTGTCGAGCCTTGTTATGTGGAATTAGCTTTTATTCTCAACTTCAAAGCAAAGCCCTCCACTTCTATCAGGGGCACAACGTAGAGCAATCGCATCTCTCGGTTATTACATATCATCTTCAAACCTGGTCATTGCAGGCGAGCCTTACAAGGAGACCAAGATCTTCAAAGGAACCAGAAGCACAGCGAGGCTTAAAGCATCACTCATCGGAAAGATAATGATGCTTTGGAGAGGTGGTGTCATTTGATCGTTAGTTCTTTCATAAGTGCCATTAAGTACCTCTTTGGCCAAGCGTCAGGCTTAGCAAACAATGTGTAATTCAAATCTCCAACGAGATTGGGCAGGAATGTGCACTGACTGATGGAGGTGGTGGCGGAGTCAAAAGCAGAGCACTCCAGGCTGCCACTTGCTTCTACCTGCCCGTCTGTGAGAGCGACCTCGTGAGGCTGATTCGGGACACTGCTGCCTGTGAACAGGATCTCAAAACGGGAATAGGTGGATCTCCAGCAGCTATTCCTCGTGTGACTGGCTACAAATGGTCTTTCCTAACAGGAAAGTGATCAAGTGTAACATAAGTCAGAACATTTTTTTAAAAGCTGCTACATAGCTGCCAGTTTAAAGTTAGTATCTTTTAGTGGTTTTAAATAAAACATCCCTAGGGGAGAAGAAATACTATGAAGATCACCAACATCAGGATGAACAGCAGGCTGTATTTTTTCCAATATCCCAAATCATGCATTAGTATCCACCCTACAGAGGAGCAAGCTGAGGACTGGGAAATTATACACTTTTTCTTTGCAAGAGCTAATCATTGGAGGGTATCAAAAGCCAAGATTTAGACTCAAGAGAATCTTCTTTCCTTTCCACAATAGCGAACACGTCTCTCTTTGACACATTGCCTCATTATTTCTAGGTCTTATAAAGCTTTCCCCTCTCCCAACTACTCTTTCTCTATTTTCTTTCCATCTCCTTTTCTCCTTTAATTTTTCAAAAAATCTTAAGAAAAAGTCCCATCCTTTATTATTTCTTCTCCATGATTTTATCCCTTGAGCTCAGAGCATTCATCCAGGCAAGAAAATTTTATGGTCCTATTGCCTGATAAACCCATACTTTCCTGTGCTGGGAACATAGTTCCTGGTCATAAGAAAATCAGAATATGTCAAACTGGTTCATTAAAAAGTTAAATCAGTGTTTGGCTGCTGGATAGGCAAGAGCAATAAAAGAGGCTCTCTTTCACCTTTAATGACAGGTGGAAATGAGTCCTTGTCACATTTTGCTTATGTTCATGTGTGTGTTCATGTTCAATCAAAAACTTCAGCTTGTATGAGAACAAATCCGGTACATCCCCATTTGTGGCAAAAAACCAAATATTTCACTTGACCCCCCAGGAGCACTTTCTCCTGCATCTTGCTGTTTAGAACCACAATTGAGCGAACAGAGAACAAGTAAGTGGCAAGGCCTGAAATCTCTGGACATGTTTTGTAATGAATTACGCACTGTGTACGAGGTTGTTTGTTTTCAGAGATGTGCTGAGATTTGAAATCTTAGACTTGGGTTTTAGAAGAGAGCTACACACATTTGTAGTGCAAACAAGGATTTCTGCCAAGCAGTGTCACCACATTGCCTCACACCCTCCACAGACAGCCCTTCACACTGCTGCAGTGTCTGCTTTCCCACAGAAGTTCTGTCACCTCCTGGCCAGTGACTTCATCACTGATAGCACAAATAACCTTCTTCACCTCCAAGGATCTTTGCCTCCATGCTCCACTCCCCTCCGGCTGACTGAGTCGCAGCCCCAGCTGAGCCAGCTCATCCTTCACGATGCGTTTTGTCGTAATTCTCAAATTCAGACTCATCATAACCTACTCTTATCATGACTGCATCACTTGCTTGTTTACTTTGTCGATTTTCCCACTTCATTAGTCCCTGATTTTGCTATTTCCTAATCTGTGAGTCTGTGCCTGCCTTTTTTGTTTTGTTTTGTTTTTTTCAATTAAGGTTTAGATCCCAGAACTGTTATGTCCCATC
>PVIR01025921.1:0-24421 GCA_004026965.1 Petromus typicus | reverse complement strand
AAAAAAAAAAAAAAAGAAAAGAAAAGAAATAGCTGGCAAAATACTTTTTCCTGGCCAGGGATTTAGCTTAGTGGAAACCAGGGTTCCAGTGGTTCCTGTCTTGCAAGCACAAGGGCCTGAGTTCGATCCCTGAGTAAACACATACAATACTGGGTGTGGAGACACGTGCAGCAGCAATCAGTACCACATACTACAGTGCCAGTCGTGGTGGCTCATGCCTGTAATCCCAGCACTTGGGAGGCAGAGGCCAGAGGATTGCTATGAGTTCTAGGCTGAACTCAGGGCCGGCCTGAACTGCAAAGCAAAACCCCATCTCAAAAAAAAAAAAAAAAAAAAAAAAAATTTTGGCCTATTGTTCTTGACTTTGTTGGTTGTTTTATTTGCTTTACATAAGCTTTTTAATTTGAAGGATTGTGTTTGTTAATTACAGTATTGGTGTTATTTCTCATGCAGTTGGGATTCTAATCAGAAAATCTTTGCCTGTGCCTACAGTTAAAGAGTTTTACCTATTTTATCCTCCAGAAGACTATTTCTGCTCTAAGTGGAGCTCTTTGACCCATTTTGATGGTAGTTTACTGACTGCATGGTGAGAGATAAGGGTCTGGATTCAATCTACTGCACCTGGGAAGCTAGTTTTCTCAGAACCATTTATTATAGAGGCTGTCTTCCCTCTGGCGCATATTTCTGGCTATGTTGCTAAAGATCAGATGGCTGAATGCACCTGGGGTTGTTTCTGCTTCCTCTGTTCTAGTCCATTGACCCGCATGCCTGTTTATGTGACAGTACCATGCAGTTTTTATCACTGTACCACTCCAGCATAACTTGAAATCTGGATAGTGATACCTCCTACTTTGCTCTTGTTAAACCCCAGAATAGCTTTTTTCTATTCTCAGTCTCTTCTGGTTGCATAAAATTTTAGGATTGTTTTCTCTAGTTTGTTGAGGAATGCTGTCGGTATTTTGATTGGGAATTTTAATTTCAAAAATTATGGTTTAAATTTCTAAGCATTCTGAGCCAGGTGTGGTGTCATGTGCATATAGTCCCAGCTCTCAGAAGGCTGAAGTAAGAGAACTGCCATGAGTTCAAGGCCAGCTTGGGCTACATCAGGAGCCCCTGTCTCACAAAACAAACAATAATTCTGAGGTTTATTATTATTATTATTATGTTAGTTTTTTGAGATAGCATCTCACTTTGTAGGTTGGGCTGGCCCTGAACTCACCATGTAGCCCAGGCTAGCCTTGAACTCACAGCAATCCTCCTGCTTTTGCCTCACGAGTGCTGGGATTACAGGCATGAGCCACCACACCCAGCATTGTGATATGTAGTACTAGGGGTTGAACTTCGGACCTTGTGCTTGCCAGGCAGATGCTTGAACCTAAGCTTTATTTCTTGCCTTTTATTTTTTATTAATGTCCTTTTCTTGTCATCAGAATGCAATATCATTTTTAGAATTGAGTGTATTAGATAGTTTTAAATATTTTCCTCTTCTGAGCCAGGCACGGTGGCTCATGCCTGTTATTCCAGCATTTGGAAGGCCACAGTAGGAGAATCACTAGGAGTTTGAGGCCCACTTGAGCTTCATAGCAGATTCAAGGCCGCCCTGATCTAAATAGTGAGACCCTGTCTCTTAAAACAATATTTTCCTGTTCTGTGTATTGAGGGCTTCCATTCTCTGTAGTCACTTAAAAAAAAGTTTACCTTATTCTCTTTCACATTACAAATTTTCCTCAAATATCTAGTATGTCTTGGTTGCCAGTAAATATTGACAAATTTTATTTAAAAAATGGGCTGGGTTTGTGGCTCAGTGGTAAAGTTCCTGCTTGCCACATAGAAGACCTAAGTTTAACTCCCAGCGCTGCAAACAAAACAGAACAAACAAAACAAAACAAACAGATCTTTCCAGCAAGACCCTGCCTAAAAAAGAAAAAAAGGAACATGACTTCTGTGGAAAAGGGTGCTGCCTCCTGCCAGGCAGGTGTGGGCAGGTGGGGCCGCAGTGCTAGAATGCCAAGTATTACTGCAGCCTGTCACACCAGCCACTCTAGTTCTCCCCAACTAGTTCAATCTGTTTGTCTATAGAACTCCCTGCCCTGTTGTGGTATTTTTTGTTGTTTTGTTTGTTTTTGCTTTGTTTTGTTTTGAGAGAGGTTTTTGCTGTATAACCCAGGCTGGCCTCAAATTCATAGCAATCTTCCTGCCTCATTCTCCTTATTTTGAAAGTAGGAATGGCAGCCCTGTGCCACCCTGCCAGGCTCCCTGCCTTGTGTGTGTGTGTGGGGGGGGGGGTTTGAGACAGGTTCTCACTTTGTAGTTCAGGTTGGCCCTGAGCTCAGCCTCAAACTCACATCACAGCAATCCTTCTGCCTCTGCCTTCCAGGTGCTGGGATTACAGGCGTGAGCCACCACGCCCGGCACTGTGGTATGTGGTGCTGATTGCTGCAGGGCGTGAGTCTCCACACCCAGTATGGTGTGTGGTTACCAGGGTATCGAACCCAGATCCTTGCGCTTGCAAGACAGGCGCTGGAACCACTGAGCTAAATCCCTGGCCCTCCCTGCCCTGTTTTTAAACCTAGCACATAGTCTAAAGTCATTCATGTTTTCTGTGGTGAAAATAGTGCTGGAGAAGTTGGTCTGTGCCACATGGAGACTTAAATTTTACTTCTTCCTTCTTCATTTCTGCCTCTTTCTCTCCTCCTGCCTCAAGTCCAGACTGAACCCCTGGTCTCTCTTGGGATCTTGCAAGGCATGACAGCCACCTGACAGTTTATCGTGTAGCTTTTTTCACTCCGTTGAAATATTCAGTGTTCTCTGAGTGCTGCCTTCCAGATAGGGGCAGAGTAACTTCTCTTGCTGAAGAGTCCTCCCATTTTCTCATTGTTTGGGGTTTCTAAGCTTTTAATTCCTTTATTATTTATAGGGGTGATAATGCCCTGGTCTAATCTGTTAATTTCTACTGGAAGGAAAAATTTAGTTAAATAAAATATTGGGCGTATGAAGACCTTGTTACAGACATGACTAAAACCCCTCCCTTCTACGCCCCCCGGGAATTGTGAGACTGGGGAAGGTTGATTTTTTTTTTCCTTTGGTACCAATGATTGAACTTGGGCCCTTGCACATGTGAGGCAGACACCAGAACCACTGAGGTAAATCCCTGGCTCTGAGATTGGGAGAGGTTGAGGAAAGCAGGTGGTGGAGGACAGATAATCAGAGTATGTTACGTCCACATGTTATAGTCATCTGTCAAGATGAAATTCATTTGCATAACTAATAGACACCAATAAAAATGTGACAATAGGATATCTTCTTCGTGTACAACCTGGATGAAAAGAATTCCAAAAATCCTTAAATTCTACATGTTCCGCCAGATCAATTTAATGTTGAGATGTTTGAGTAATTTGGGCTCAGTAGGTGGCACTGTTTCCTACTTTACTGCAATTTTAAATTAGACTGAAGGATTCAGAGTGGAAAGAATTTACTTGTCTGGACAATTTAAATAAAGTTTCAGTTCAGTTATCATCAACATTAATCAATTGACTAAAATTAAAGTATCAAATCAACCAAATTGCTTAAAATCTCTCAATTACATTTCCAAATAGCTGAAACATTAGCACAGTAAGGTAAAAAATATTTGAAATATAGACAGGAACTCTGCGTATTAGAAACATTTAGATTCATAACAGTTGTCAAATATTTTTATTTTATTTTACCTATGTATTTCTTTATTTATTTTTGTTTCCTTGTTATATAGTCCTGGCTGGCCTTGAACTCACTAGGTAGCTCAGGCTGGTCTCAAATTCATGGTGATTCTCCTGCCTCAGCCTCTTCAGTGCTAGAATTACAGATGGACATCATCACATCCAGCTCTGTAACCTTTAAACAAAGCAGTTTGTGCAGTCCTATAACCCCAAATCAAAGGTACACCTTAGATGGGCCCGGTGGCACTTGCCTGTGATCCCAGTACTCTTGAGGCTGAGGCAAGAGGACCACTGTGAGTTCAAGGATAGCCTGACTACATAATAAATCCTTATCTCAGAAAAAAAAATACCCTTTACTCAATTCCATTAATACTATGATAGCTTAATGAAAATTCTATTTTTGGAAAACTCCGTGATCTGAAAATAATAAGAAGCAATGTATAGAAGCACTTTTACTTCCTGTTTTGAATTTGCAATACTATAACCTATATAGAAATTACAGTTTAAATTGTCGCATTCTCGGGCCAGGGATATAGCTCAGTGGTTCTAGTGCCTGTCTTGCAAGCGCAAGGACCCAGGTTCAATCCCCGGTAACCACATAACAATACTGGGCGTGGAGACTCACCCCAGCAGCTACCCCAGTACCACATACCACAGTGCTGGGCATGGTGGCTCACGCATGTAATCTCAGCACTCGGGAGGCAGAGGCAGGAGGATTGCTGTGATGTGAGTTTGAGGCTGAGCTCAGGGCCATCCTAAACCACAAAGCGAGACCCTGTCTCAAAAGGAAAAAAAAACCTTAAAAAAAATAAATAAATTGTCGCATTCTCAGAGTTTATACAAATCTAATTAGGTCTAAAGAAAACATGAAATGTTAGCGCTCTTAGAGACTCTGGATCTGGGAGGGATAGCACATGCCTGTAACTGTAGCACTTGGAAGGCTGAGGCAGGAAGATCACTGTGAGTTCAAGGTTAGGAAGGCTGGATTGTATAGCTTTACCCTGTCTCCAAAAAACAAACATAAAAAAGACTTGGGAGGTTATCCAGCCTAACTTTTCACTGAGAGAAACTTGTGGAGTTTCCTCTTACTGCAATAAGTTGAACATTTAAAAAATTATAGATTTCAAAAGATACTGCAAAAGCTTTCCAAAACTGTGAAAGCACCTTACTATAAAATTTTAGTGGTGAGCCTCTGATGAACTTCGACCAAGCACATGAAAATATTAGTACTTAACAGATCTAAGTATTTCCTTAGACTATTTCCAGTCACCTTTTTTTTTTGTCTATTTATTCCAGGTGACTCATTAATTCAGCTAATTTTTTCCACCTTTAGATCAAAATCCTCAAATTCTTACCTGGGAGATAATTCGGTACTGCTGGCTCCTGTTTGCAGACCAATTTGGTAAAATTTTATGGTGGTTTCAGGAAAGCAGAATTTGGCTTCACGTATATTTGAATAATCTTGCTCTTCCCATCAGGAAAATAAAATTTTCAGAGATTTCCACTGATTTTACTAAGGAATTCTGCTTTCTTAGTAGCAAAGCTGAGACTCTAGAATCACAATCTCTTTGTTCAGAGTAATTCAATAAATATTTACTGAGTGCTGTTTTATTAAAGAAAGATAAATTCAGCTGCGCATAATAACGCACACCCATAATCCCAGCACTCAGTAGGCTGAGTAGCCTGGGCTACATAGCAAGACTGTCTCAAAAATGCAACAAATTAAAGATGTTCTCTGGTGCCTTCAGAGAATTGCAACTGTCGGAGAAGCTGAGATAGGGTGATTGCCATGTTGAGTCCAGCCTGAGCCATTTAATGGCTCAGTGAGATTCTGTCTCCAAAAAGGGAAAAAAAAAGACTTTTTAAAGTTTAGTTTTTAGGAAAAGTTAGGGGTGTGTTTCTCAGTGCTGTGGATTGAATTTAGGACCTTCCTTCTGAGCTACATCCCCAGCTCCCCTTTTGTTATTTTGAGACAGGATCTCACTATGTAGTTCAGGTTGCTATAGAACTCACTGTGTGTTGTTTTATTAAAGAGAGGCTGGCCTTGAACTCATTGAGATCCTCCTGCCTCAGCCCCCGAGTGCTGGGATTACAGGCAGGTGCCAGCACATCCAGCTTTTTTTTTTTTAATGATGGGATAGTTTCATATTTATTATATTTAATTATTTAGAACATTTAAAAATTTATTTTCCCCCTCCCCTTTCCCTCTGTTTTTCTCTCTTGTCGCCCCTCTCCCTCCTCCTCTCTTGTTCCTTCCCTCCATCCTGCTCTCTTCCCCTCCCCCCAGGATAGTTAGAGATTTATAGAAAAATCAAGCAGCGAGTGTACGGCCCATTGTCCACTGCTGGGAACACTTGGCCCTGATGGACCGTGGTCTCCAGGGATCTCCTCTGTGTCCCCTGTTCAGTCCAGTGTCCCTGCTCATCCCTTCACCCTGGACGCACTGCACTCTCCCTAACGTCTGGGCTTTTCCAGAACCGTATAGAGCTGGACCCACACAGTACTAGGGAAGCTGAGATACTTTCCCACACTTTTTTTGCTACTGAGCATTGAATTCAGGACCTTGTGCTTGCCAGGAAGACTCCGGAACCACTGAGCTAAATCCTCAGCCCTTTTTCTACAAATTTTTGTTGCAGGTTCTTCTGAGTCCCTGAGAAATAAGTGGTGCTGTGCCTGCTGGGAAAGAAAGGAAAAAGACAAAGAGGGGAAGAGAAAGAGGAAAGGAGGGATGGAGAAAGAATATCATATGGAGGCAGAGCACACATGCTCACGAGTCTAGGTTCCGCCCTCCTGGTAGCCAGCCTTCATCCAGCAGCGTGGTATCTACTCTGAGGTCACCAGCTCTTCTCTTCCGAGCCTGCATCGGACATCTGTGACCCGTGTGGCTGGTTCCCGCATTCAGCACCGAGCCATGTGGCCAGGCGTAACGTCCACGGTGGGAAGGGCCTTTGCTGTGCCAGCAGCTGCACCAGTCTCTCCAGACTTTGGTCCGAGTTTCTGCTGGCCCTGGAACGTCCAAGTGTCCACACTGCTTCTGAACCCTTGCATGTGGACTGAGTGTGCAGTGCTGAAGGAGAAATGCAGCCAAGGGGCCAAGGATTCAAAATCCACCAGATGATGATGATGATGATGATGATGTCTTTGGTATCAGAAATCAAACTCAGGGCCTCATGCTTGCCTGGCATTGTTGTATGTGGTTCCTAGGGATTGAACTGAAGACCTTGTGCTTGCCAGGCAAACGCTGGACTCACTGGGCTAAATCCCTAGCCCCTTCCTATATTTTATTTTTTTTTATTATTACATGTTTGTAGTACATGATGATTATATTCATGTAGAGAGTTTATGCATGTACATGGCACATCGTATTTTTTTTTTCGACATAAATTCTCACTATGCAGTGTTAACTGACCTTGAATTTCCTATAATCCAGGTTATCCTGGAACTGGCAGGGATTCTCCTTTCTCAGCCTCCAGGGTGCTGGAATTACAGGTATATGCCACCACCCCTGGTCTCCACTGGGACTTACATTTATTAAAGGCAGGAAAAAACAGCTGGACCTGTTCACACATGCCTGTAACCTCAGTACTGGGTCACACATGCGTGTAACCTCAGTACTGGCGAGGCTGGGACAGGAGGATCCTTGCTAGTTTGAGGGCCATTCAGAGCTACACAGTGAGTTCAAGTTCAGCCTGAACTACACAGTGCGACCCTGTCTCATTCTCCCTGCCCCAAAGGCTTGACAGAGCAAGTTCGGGCCAGTAGGAAAAGTAGGAAAAAGGGAGGGAAAAAAGTACACCCGACAGTGTAGAGTGAGCTAGTGTGAACAGACATGGTAGCCCAGCCCCAGCCATCGTTTTAGTTTTTACTTTTGAGACAGAGTGTTGCTAAACTGTCCTAGCTGGAGTGGAATGCTTCATCTTTCTGCCTCAGCCTTCCTAGTTTGGCAATTAAAGGCATGCTTCACCGTGCCTGCCCTATTCTCATTTCTTATCTCTCTCTCCTAATCACTCTCTGACCAGACCTTACATTTCATAGAGAGAGCAAGGTCACTGAGTGAGCAAGCCCTTGACTAGTTGCTAAGGAACCTAATTCCACTGGGACAAACACTTCTTCCTTTGCACCACTAACCCTTCTCTGTCAAGGCTCCTTCGCTGTCAGACTGGAGCCTCGTTTCCTTTAACCCTGTTGGAACTGTTCTCCAGGGAGCCTCTCTCCAGCTCTTCCCCTCAGTCCCCAGCAGGATTCCATCACACCCTTTCGTACACTGCTAGCCCTGTGTCTCTTTTTTATTATCTACAATTTCAGGAAATGGTCCTGGTCCTCATGTAACTAGACTGATCCATTCTGTCTAATCCAGGACTTTGCCACGAAGTTACTGTCAACACTGGTCTAGATATTTCCTTGGTGTGCGGCGCTGTGCTTTGCAGGATAGGATGTTCAGCACATCCCTGTAGATAACTGTAGCATCTTGTCAGCTGTGCCCCCAAAGTATCTCCAGTTTCTCAGATAATCCCTGGGGGTCAGAATCTCCCGTAGTCTTATCGGCTATCATGCCTCTTAATAATAGTTTGCCTTATATGCCCAACTCTGAACCTCTGTTTTTCTTAATATTATTAATACATGTTTGCAGTATGTAATGATTGTTTGAAAATATATGAGAGAGGGCTGCAGATTTAGCTCAGTGGTTCAGGTACCTGCCTCACAAGTGTAAGATCACAGGTTCGATTCCCAGTACCAAAAAATAAATAAAATTAAATATATGTGAGTGCTGGGGATTTATCTCAGTGGTGCTGCCACCTCTCTTGCAAGTGCAAGGTCATGAGTTAGATCCCTGGTACCATGAAGGAAAAGAAAAAAGTAAAACAAAATAAAATATATATGAAAGCCAGAGATGTAGCCCAGAGGCACAGGACCTGCCTGGCAATTGTGAGGCCCTGAGTTCGATTGTCAGAGCAGAAAAAAAAAGTGAGACTTTCTGGGCATGGTAGTGCATGTCTGTAATCCTAGCACTCAGGCTGAGGCAGGAAGATCACCAGTTCGAGATCAGCCTTAACTACATGGTGAGACCCTGTCTCACCAAAAAAAAAAAAAAAAAATTACCTTTCTCCCTCCTTTACCTGTATATACAATTAAGCATTCAGTGGTCTTGTTTTTGTTTTGTGAGACAGGTTCAATACATGCTAGCTTTGAATCTCAGGTTGGCCTCACACTTGTGGCAATTCCCTTCCCTTAGCCTCCTGACTACTGGTATTACAGGGAGGCAGCACCAGGCCCAGCTACTATTTACTTGTCTTGTACTCTGCACTAGTCCACTTCTTCTCTGTCTTCTCCACCAGGCTTAGCAGTTTTCCTGACCCTCTACTCCCGCCCTCTCCGCCTCTGCTCCGCTGATGTAATGGTGTCTCTGAGAACTGGCTCAGATTGTTATTGCTCACTCACGTGCTTTAATAGCTTCCCATAATTTTAAATAACAAAGAATTCAATTTTTTAAAAAGGCCTTATGTAATCCATTTCTATTTATTTTTCTTCCTGTGATTATCCACATTCAGTAGCTTCTAGTGGGGAATTTTGCTTTATGGTGTTCTAGGTACAGGATTCTGTAACTTGTGGGGTGTAATGGTGCTTGACTGTAATCTTCGCATGCCAGGAGGCTGAGGCAGGAGAATCACTGTGAGTTCTAGGCCAGCCTGGGCTACATAGCCAGACCCTAAAAAAAAAAAAAAGGTATGTGCTTATTTTCTTGCCTGCCATACTTTCTCTATTTGCTTATTTAATGGTTTCCTCCTGCTACAAAATTTGTGCATGGTGGCTTTAATCCAAACACTTAACAGCTGAAGGAGTACAGCACGTGGGAGTTCACCCTGGATAACTTAGCAAGACCTTGTTTCAAAATCAACAAAAAATTTAAAAAGCTAAGTCAAAAGTCCTGAATTTCATCATCAGGGGGCATGTGTATGTGTTTGTGTGTATATGTGTGTGTGTGTGTGTGTGTGTGTGTGTGTGTGTGCACGCACATGTGTGTGTGCACATGCACAGGTGCACACACACCAATTAGCTTGAATCACACCTCTTCAGGGTTCGTCTGTGCTGTTCTGTCCTTGTGGTTTCAGAGGACTGTTCACACCCTCCAAGTTCTTGCTTGCTGATCTGTAAAAGCTACATTTATCTACAGACCCCGGAAAGACACTGAAACCAGAAAGCACATCACATACTTGGTACTCAGGTGCCCAGAACAACGTCTACCCATACTGTAAATGACTGGTACCTGTTTATTTATCTTGGGTGACTGCAACCTGCATTTCATTTTGTGGATCAGGAGTTGGGATGAAAGGCAGGTCACTATCCCATCAGAACAATGTTTTTTCTAGAAAAACATTTGTTGGTACCTTTTATATTATTTTTTATGGTTTTGAAAGATGATTATAATTTACATTTATTGAATATATGTCAGACACTACACTCTACATTAACTTCACATATATCTCTAGAAACACTGAGAGAAAATAATAAGTAACACTTATACATGACTTAGTGAGAATATTGCTGCAACGCCACAAATTAGAACCTAATATCATCATCCCCAGTTTACAAAAAAGAAACCTACAACCTGAACTATTAAGGAACCCAGGGTACATCAAGCTGTAAATGATAGATCTTGAATTGGAACCCAGGCAGTTGGATATTGGAGATCACTCTTAGCACACGGCTGTTTAGCGCCATCATATGCACTTTATAGGTGAGGAATTACAAAAAACATGCCCCTGCCCTGGGCCACACAGATAATAATGAGGAAGCAGGAATCCGAAACCACTGGAAGCCATGTGCAATTAAGAAGTGAGTGATGGGTCAATGCAAAGAAACCTTGAGATTCCCAAAGCTACATAACGATGAGACGAGATGACTAGCCAATGGGGCTTGAAGTTTCCTAAACCTTAGGGAGACTCCTATTTTAGCCTTGGGTTTGATGACTTTTTTCTTCCCAATACACTCTGACCGAGGACTTCAAACCCAACACAAATAAGTGTCATTGAGATTTGTTGAATGTGAAAAGGCCTAAGTGATTTTTTACTACTGAACAGTATTTGTCACACCATTGAACTGTATGTCTCTACTCGCTGGAGATTAATACAATTGCTATGGAATCAATATAGAGACTCCTAAGAAAACTAGAAGTAGAAATTCCATTTGACCCAGCTTTTTCTCATCTAGGTATCTTCCCAAAAGGATTAAAGACAGCATTTTACAGTGATACATGTATACCTATGTGTATAGCAACACAATTCATAATAACTAAATCTTGAAAGTGGTCCATATGTCTGTCCACCAACAGGTGAATGGATGAAGAATATTTAGTATTTATACACCATGGAATACTTCTCTGTCACAAAGAAGGATAAACTTGAGTCATTTGTAGGAAGATAGATGCACTTTTGACCATAATGTTAATTAAAATGAATCAGCTGCACAAGTTTAAATATTGTTTTTCTTACATGTGAAACCCAAAATATAAGAGCAAAATAAAAGATATATAGTAGGAAATAGGGAGATAGATCTTTTGGAAATAGTACTAGTAGGGGGACTATGAGATGGGGGGATTGGTGAGAAAATGGAGGACAAGGGAATGAAAAAAGAATTGATATGTCACACAAAATGATGACTGTCCTCATGGGGCATTGCTGCATCTCATTATGTACTGCAGATGTGTACTAATGAAACAATAACCACTGAACAAAATGAACTTTCTGTACATTCAATCCTTACCCACTCCTGTGTTCACTCTACATTTGCTGAGGGTGTGAGAACTTCCAGATGTGGTCTCAGTTGGAGGATGCCAAGGGGCAGAAGGCACAGTCCCTGAAGCAGGGCTGCTGACCCTAGCACATCCCTTATCTAGCAGGCAGATCATTCACGGGCCCAAGGTTTGTCTTGCCCAACTTGTGGGTGTTCTCCAGCCAAGTAAGCTTGGCTCATCCCTTGTATCTCAGATCTTGAGTGTCTTCCAAAGGCTCCCACATGTTAAAGACTGGGTTTTAGCCTGGTACACTCAAGGTGTGCCAAGTGCCATGTCTCTATGTGGTTAGAGACCCCAGGGGGAGGGGTACGATCCCACTCTCCTCTCCTTCATTTCCTGGCCCTGAGGTGAGCAGCACTGCTCTATCATGCATTCTCAGCATGGTGTTCTATCTGTCTCACTTCAGGGTCAAAGCAGTGGGGCCACTGTGTGTGGAGCAGACCCTCAGGCCTTGAGCCCAAATACATCTTTATTTCTAGAAGGCTCTGACTCAGTAATGGGTAGCTGACGTCAGTGTTCAGGAGCTCCCTGAACCCACAGGGGACACCGGTCAGAGGATAAACTCCCAGGCACCCCAGCCCATCAGTAGGACTTTGTGAGATTTGCTCTTTCTGGAACACCATGCTGAGAAAGAGGCAGCAGCTCCTGGAGATGGCCTTGCTGAGAGTCCTACAGATGCTGCTCTTCCTCTCCTTCCAGAGATCCTGGTGGGGACTCCACAAAGATACAGGGGGTATAAATGGGACTCCTAACCTGCTAGATGTTAGATATGCCAAGTTCATGCTGCCTGAAGTCAACAAATGAATTCTAGGGAACAGAGCTTAAAAGTAGGAAAATTTATTGTGGAATAGGAATTGCTCCTGAGAGAAAGGAGGGAACCCGAATGGGTTTCCCTGGTACATTTTAGAGATATATAGTGACAACATTCATCGTAGAGAATTCATACCAGAACTTCATATCTCTTGCTTCTTTTTCCCTCCCTCCTCCTTATGTGCAGAAGATTTGTTTGTTTTTTTCCCTCAATTTTTTTTATTCTTTGTTTTCTTTCTCTCTTGCCGCATGATTGTTGCCCTTTTCATTTGAACATTTCCGTCCTATTTCTCAGTGTCCATTGCACATTTTAGTCCTTTTATCCCATTCTGGTTCCTCACACCAGATAAATAATGTGGTATTTAAACATATGTGTTTCATTTATTTCACTTATGAGTACAGTCTCAAGATCCATCCATTCAGTTATACTTTCTCAAATTCATCCTTCTGTATAGCAGAGTAATAATCTATTGTATAGAAAAATCCAAATCTAGGCCTGGGATTTAGCTCAGTGTTTCTGGTACCTGCCTTGCAAGCACAAGTGCCGGGGTTTGATCCCCGATAACCGTGTACAGCAGTGCAGGGCATGGTGACTCACGCCCATCAGCAATTAGTACCACATACCACAATGCTGGATGTGGTGGCTCATCCCTACAATCCCAGCATTAAGGAGGCAGAGGCTATGAGTTCCACCTCGGCTACATAGTGAGCTCAGGATCAACCTGAACTACAAAAGCAAGACCCTGTCTCAGAAAAAAAAAAAAAAAATCCACATCTTCTTTATCTATTCATTGGTTGATGGGCATTTGCAGTTATTTCTCAGATTTAACTGTTACAAACTGTCCTGCTAAAAATATGTGTGTGCATGTGTCACTGTGGTATCATGCTTTCATTTTCAGGAAGACATTAAGAAGGGGCATAGCTGGATCAAACAGAACTTTCAGTTTTAGTTCCTTCAGGAATCTCCACACTGATTTCCACAGTGGTTGCACCATTCTGTACTCCCACCAACAGTATAGGAGGATTCATTTTTACCAATAGCCACACCAGAGTTTGTTATTGGTTAATGTCTTGATGATAGCCATTCTTTCTGGAGTGAGATAGAATCTCAGTGATGTTTTTGTTGTTGTTTTTTATTTCTTTTCAGACAGGGGCTGGTCCTGAACTCAGCCTCGAACTCAGCAATGCTCCTCCTCTGCCTCCTGAGTGCTGGGATTACAAGCATGAGCCACCACACCCAGCGGTGTTGTATGTAGTTACTAGGGATCGAACCCAGCCCCTTGTGCTTGCAAGGCAGGTGCTGGAACCACTGAGTTAAATCCTCTGCGTCTCAGTGATGTTTTATTTGCACTTCACGAATGACCAGTGATTTTTTAAACGTATCTATTTGCTGTTCCTACTTCATCTAAGAAGTGTCTATTCCCTTCAGTTGCCCTTTTTGTGTTGAGACTTTAAATTTGGGAGATAGGATTTATTTTTTTAGCTCTTTACATATTCTAGATATTAGTCCTTTGAGGAATAGCTTGCAAAACTTTTTTCCCACACTGTGGTTTTTTTTTTTCCCCCCTCTCTGTTGGTAGTTTCCCTTGCTGTATAAAGCTTTTTATTTTGTATTTACTTATTTCTTTGTTCACTATGGATTCAACTCAGGACTTTATATTTGCCAGGCAAGCACATGGTACCACTGAGTTAAAGCCTCAAACCATTCTAAATAGATTTTTTTTTTTTTCATTTTTTGTGGTTCTGGGGATCAAACATAGGGCCTTGTGCTTAGGAGGCAGGTGCTACATCATTGAGCTAAGTCCCTGGCCCTCAAAAGGCTTTTAATAAAATGAGATCCCACTTGTTTCTTTGTGATAGTTCCTATGTGCCTGAAGTCTTATTCATAGAGTCTTTGTGTTTTAATATTTAGATCTTTATGGGGCTGGGGATTTAACTCAGTAGTTCTGAGCCCTACCTTAAAAGTACAAGGTCCTTCCTGGGGATTTAATTCAGTGGTTAAGAGCCTGTCTTGCAAGAGTGAAGTCCCCAGTTTGATCCCCTGTAACCACATACCACAATGCCAGGCAAGGTGGCTCCTGCCTGTAATCCCAGCATGGGGGAGGCAGAGGCAAGAGGATTCCTGTGAGTTTAAGGCTTGCCTGGCTACACAGTGAGCCCATGTCCAGTGAAGCTGTATCTAAAAAAAAAGATCAAGGCCCTGAGTTTGATCGTAAGTCCACACACAAAGACACAAATTAGAGCTTTGAACCACTTAGTTTAGTTTAGTGCATAGTGAAAGAAATGGGAGCTATGGTTTATGTTTAGATATTCCCCCCCAAAGCTTTCTGCAGATGGGATGAAGCTTTCTTATTCGGAAGCATTTAAATCTAATTGATGTGAGAGATTAATTTGGCACTGCCTTACCCAATAGTTTGAATAAGATAAAAGGGGCGCTGATAAACTCTCTTGTTACCTTTGCTGCCTTGTGCCCACCATGCTGTTTCTTCTCAGTAATTCTTCTTTGCCATCTCAGCTTCAGAGATAGGTCATTATGCACTGAAATCTCTATGGACTCTAAGCCAAATAATCCCCTTCCCTTTTTAACTTTGCATGTTGGGTATTTTGTCTCAGCAACGAGAGAACATTCACAAACACAATAAGTCTAATTGCAACCTTTGGCAAGGGGAAAGCCAGTCTTCCCAGCACCACTTATGGAACAGGCTGTCTTGCTTCCAGTGAAGGTGTTTGGCTTCTTTGTCAAACATAAGGTGGTTGAGTATGTCTGGAGTTGTATCTGCATCTTTCAGTCTGTCCCACTGATCCTGAGGTCTAGTTATTTTGTTTGTTTCTAGTACCATTCTGTTTTTATCACAGTAGCTTGGGAGTATAATTTCAAGTCAGGCATTGTGTCCCCCTCCTCACCTTCTGGCTGATCAATTTTACATAAACACTGAAAACAGTAAAACTCTGGATGATGAAGAACACAGAGAGGATCTGGGGATTGTGGAGGCAGAATGGAAGGGTATTGACTGGTTAGCGGGGGGGATAGGGGAAGGCAGAGTAGTCAGATGCTTTTCAGGTTTCTAGTTTGGTTGACTTGAGGGTGTAAATACAATAGACATATGTCTACTCATTTATTTTGGACAAGACGTTTTCAGAGTTGCCTATGTCAGTAAACATAGGAGTTTAGAATGTAATTTTCAGCTCACGCCTGTTATCCTAGTACTCAGGAGGCTGAGACAGGAGAATTGCTGTCAGTTTGAACTTACATAGTGAGTTCAAGGCCAATTTGAACTACAAAGCAAAACTTGTCTCACAAAAATATATGTAATTTTCTAGTAGCTGTATCAGAAAGTTTTGTTTGTTTTACCCCTGTCCAGGACTAGGGATTTAATCCAGAGCCTTCATGCTGAGTTACATTCCCACACTTTTAAATTGTCTTTTAAAAATCATTATTATTGGGCTGGGGATTTAGCTCAGTGGTTCCGGCGCCTGTCTTGCAAGCACAAGGGTCCGGGTTTGATCTCCGTAACCACATACAATACTGGGCGTGGAGACTCACACCCAGCAACAACCAGTACCACATACCTCAGTGCTGGGCATGGTGGCTCACGCCTGTAATCAATCCCAGCACTCGGGAGGCAGAGGCAGGAGGATTGCTGTGACATGAGTTTGAGGCTGAGCTCAGGGCCAGCCTGAACTACAAAGTGAAACCCTGTCTCAAAAAAAAAAAAATCATTGTTATTATTTTGAGACAGAGTATCACTAAATTGCTCAGTTGCCCAGCCTGAGTTCAAACCTGCAATCTTCCTGTCTCAGCCTCCCAGCGTGCTGGAATTACAGACATGCACCATCATACCCAGCTTCATGTAGGATTTTTAGCAGCTTCCCTGGGCATCTACAAAGTACACGTTCTCATTTACCCCTCTAATCCCTGAGTTGTAACAATTGAAAATATCTCTGCTGGGGTGGGGTTGGGGGGGATGCCTGTAATCCCATTACCTGGGAGGCTGAGGCAGGAGGAGTGTCACAAATTCAAGGCCAGCCCCAGCTACATAGTGAGTTCAAGGCTAGCCTGAACTACAAAGTGAGATTCTGTCTCAATAAAAAGATCTCTCTACATGCTATTATTAAGTGTCTGGCAGAGAGTTGGGGAAATTGCCCTAATTTGAGAGCCATTAATTTAGTCCAATATATTAACAGTATTTTTCAATATATAATCACTTTAAAAGTATAGAAGCTAGGTTGGGGATCTAGCTCAGGGGTTCTTGTGCTTGCCTCTTAAGTGCATGGCTCCCAGTTCGATTTCCCAGTACAAAAAACAAAAACAAGCTGGGTGTGGTGACACTCATGTGTAATCCTAGTGGTTGGGAGGCTGAGGCAGGAAAGAGGATTGCTTTGAGTTCGAGGCCAGCCTGGGCTACATGGCAAGACTCTGTCTCAGAAAAAAAACAAAAAAAAAATATTTGAGATTATCATCATTTTTCTTATATTGTAATTTAACATTACACATGTATTTACACTTAGGGTGCTCCTCTGCAGTGGCCACATTTCAAGTGTCAACAGACTTATGTGGCTAGCTAGTGTATTTCCCTTAGTGAAAAACACGGGTCGGAAATGAAAAAGGTAGGGCTGGCCGAAAAGAACGGTTCGCAGTCATGAAGAAATGACAAGTAAAATCCGAGGACACACATGTGATGGCGCAGGTCTGTAATCCCAGCGCTGGAGAGGCCGAGGCAGAATGATCCTCATAGATTCCAGGCCAGCCTGGGTAACATAGTGAGTTCCAGGCCGGCCTTAAGTACATAGGAAGACGCTGTCTCAAAACAAGACCGAAATCCTGGGAGAGTCTAGGTGGGAGTCTCTATTTAGAAAGAGATATTAGAACTGAAAATCTTGACCCAAAGTTCTTTGTTTCCCCTTGGTATACTATAAATAAAAAGTTTTTCTTCATCGAATAATGTGCAGAACATGAGTGAACAAAAGAGTGTTGAGAAAGATGTGGATGCAAAAGGAAGTAATTCATGTTTATCGAACACTTAATTGGTGGTGCTGCGGTATCCTATAAACTGTTCATGTAATCTCGAAAGAACCTTTTGGGGGCAAATGATGTGCACCCAAGTTTAGAGTGGGAAACTGAGATTTAGAAAGGGTGAATAAATCAGGCAGTTGCTGGCGGCGTAGAAGGGCTTTTTGGAAAAGAAGTCAGATTGAAGCCCAAGCCCGGCCCCTCCAGCCTGTCGGCGCGCAGAATGAGGCATTGGCGATCTGCTGATTTTACAAAGTGGTGAAGTCGGAGGGCTTGTGCGATCCTACAGCCCGCGTTTCCAGCATATCCACTGGGGACTTTGCCGTGGTTCTGGAAGCGAATTCCCCTAGACTGTGAGAGGTTTGTCCTGAGCGCGCACGATCTGTGTGTCATTTGCCGTGAAAGTCACTAAACCATGTTTTGGTTGTAAATGTGCCCTACGTAGAGACGGAAACTGCGTACTGTAATTCTTAGTGATGCAAAAAATTAGTCCAGAAGTAGCCAGAGGGCTGGCTGGGACCACTCGCAGCAGCTGCCGCCTCCGCCGCCACCAGCGTCCTCTCAGCGGCTCCCGGGAGTTGCCTCCCGCGTCTGTGGGCTGGGCCCCCGCCTCAGCCCAGCCGCCGGAGGATAACCCGGGCCCCGAAGAACAGGCAGGGGCCGCGGGCGCCGCCTGCTGTCAAGGGATGTGGAGCCCGGCGCCCGGCTCGACTCGCCTACTCTCGGCTTCTCCTCAGTCCAGATCCCAGGCTGTGAGAGGAGCACAGCGCCGCAGCAGCGCGAACCCCGCTCCCCTCCGCAGTCGGGAGGCCGCTCCCCTCCAGCGGCCCTCTCGCCCAGCGGAGTCGTCCCTGTAGCCACAGGCCATTGGGCCCACGACTCGCGCTCGCTGAGCCCGCAGAGCTGCTGACACGCAGCCCCGCCCCCAGCCACGCTGGGCCGGTCCTTACTGGTGTCCGCCCCCACCCCGCCCCTCCCCGCCCCGCCCCCGCCCTCCAGCGCGGCTCCGTAGCGTCCGCATCCCTCGTGCCACGCCCTCCTATCTCGTTTTCCCCGCCCCTGGCCCGCCCCCGGTGCGCTCGCCTCCGCGGTCCCCGGGAAGCTCGCCTTTGTGACTCCCCAGGCCGGAGTGCTTGCTTTTGCCCTGGTTCTTTTGCTCCGCCCCCGCACCCTTGGCCCTGCTTGCTCGGTTGACTCTATTGGTGGACAGCAAAATAGTTGTGGATACCTCCAGTTGTACAGTTCTGAATCCTATCTCCCCACTTAGCTGACTTTGTCGAATAAACTTTCAGCATAGACGCTGCTACGCCTTACCTCCAATGCATCTGATTGGCTGACTTGTGTGCCATCATTGGTTCCAGAGAGTAGTGCCAAAGGAAGGAAGAATGGGGAAGGAGTGCCCTCCAGAGAAACTGAACAGGCATTCCCAGAATGAGAAGAATCAGACCCCTTCAGGGACTACTCAAGTCTCATATGAATTATTTTCTACCCTCTCCCGTTTCACTTACCAACCCAAAGGCACTTGGAATTTAAGTTTTAAAATGTGTTTATCAATTAGAGACATTTATAGCTAAATAAGTGCACCTTGAGGCCGTACTCATAAGTGAAATAAATAGGATACAGATACATAAATACTGTGTGATATGTAAATACTAGTGTGAGAAAATGAAGGTGTAAATGATATCCAAAATGTATGATAGGTGTTGTGAAATAGGAAGATAATGCTCAAAGGGAAAAGGGAACTAGGTGGGGGCAGGGGAACACAACGAAGTAAAGGAAAAATTTTTAGGAGCTTCATGTGCTGATGGTTAAAGGAGGCCCAGCCATGGGCTGAGGGAAGGTTTTATGCCGCCTCCTGAGTAGTTGGAATGGTTTGTAAAGAAAGGCTCATAAGTCAACAGAGTGGGCACCTTGTCAGACTCCATGTGTCAGCTGTCATAACCCTGACCATCCTGGTGACCTAGCACTCAAAATATGAATTATATTCCCACACATTTTTCTTAAGCCTTTGAAGATTGTTATGCATCTATGGAACAGATAACAAATAGTAAAGAAATGCTAAGACAAGATTTCTTTTCTATCAGCTTTATTTTGAAATACAGATTCGGATGAGGTTTTTAAAAAAAGCACGAGGAGGCTCTTGTAGCCTTCAGTGCGTCTCCTCCAGCAGTTCTCCATTAACAACTGCAGTGCAGTGTCAGCACATGGGGGCTGTCACCAGGCCAGTCTGGGGAGTTCCTCCCTCCACAGAGGAGATAAGGACCTCAACTCATCTGCCAACTATGTTCTTTTTACTTTAAAAATGTTGAGACAGGCTTTCTGTAAGTGCTTAAGGTGCCTCACTGGGCTTCAGTTTGCTGTCTTCCTGAGGAGGCGTCTCTGAGAGCTGGGATTACGGAAGTGCACTATCACACCTGTCTCAAATAGGTGCTTGGCTCTCGCCACAGAAAAAGAATTTCTGGATGCATTAGTGAGAGGCACAGGCAGATTTTACTAGGCAGGATTAAAGAAGTACATATTTAGAGAAAGTAGATCATGGGCCCACAGGAGAGAATTGCACTACCGTCTGACATTGAGGATATATGGGTTCTTAGGAGGCATATTTTAAGATGTGTGGTCTACGATTGTTTCTTCTTCCTCTTCCTTTTCCTCCTCTTCCTCCTCCTTCTCCTTCTCCTCTTCCTTCTCCTTCTCCTTCTCCTTCTCCTTCTCCTTCTTCTTCTTCTTCTTCTTCTTTCTTCTTTCTTCTTCTTTTAAGGCTGGGTGTCCCTATGTAGCCCAGGTTGGCCTTAAAGTCATAGCAATCTTCCTTCCTCAGCCTCCCCAGTGCTGTGTATACAGCCATGCCTGGTCTAAGTATTTTGTCTGAAAACATTCTTTGAACATTTTGCATCTATTTCTTCATTTTAAGGTCCCGTTGCTACCATTTACTATATCACCTAGGTTAAATTATAGGTTTATAGTATCTAGAGCATTTGGGTTTGATGGGCCTGGAAGAGGAAAAAAAAAAGTGTAGGGAGCATGGAAAAGCCTACAGAGTAGTTATAAGTACAGATATAGATAACCTTGGTTAATAACCTTGAGTTGCTTTGCGTTCTGAAGTTGCAGGGTTTTTTTTAATTTAATTTAATTTTTTTTTTTTTTTTTTTGAGACTGGGTCTTGCTTTTGTAGTTTAGGCTGGCTCTGAGCTCAGCCTGCAACTCACAACGATCCTCCTGCCTCTGCTTCCTGAATATTGGGATTACCGGTGTGATCCACCCCGCCCAGCACTGTGGAATGTGGTTCTGATTGCTGGTGGGTGTGAGTCTCCATGCCCAGCAGTGTTGTATGTGGTTATCAGGAATTGAACCCGGGTGCTTGCACTTGCAAAGCAGGTGCCGGAACCACTGAACTAAATCCCCTACCCTGAAGTTGCAGTTGAAGTCTTTGCATTTTGCCATTTTACATGCAATTCTGTCTAAAGATCTATACAGTTTTATTATGTGCACATTTTTTTTTTTAATTTTACAAAGTCTCACTTTGTAGTTCAGGCTGACCCCGAACTCAGTATATAGCCCAGGCTATCCTAGACCTCATAGCAATCTTCCTGCCTTTGTCTCCAGAGTGCTTAGATTATAAGCATGAGAGAGACACCATGCCTGGCTGTTTTTTTTTTTTTTTTTCCTCTTCCTTTTTTTTTGCCATACTGGGGATTGAACGTGGGTCCTTGTGCTTTCAAGATAAGTGCGATATCACTTAACCTAAATCCCTGGCCTCATGTGCACATCTGTGTACCTACCTCTATAATTAAAGATTCAGAACTCTTTTATCACAAATATCTCCCTTGCTATGCTAATCCTTTATAAATGTAGCCATCTTCATCCCCTAGCCCCTTCCCATCCTGTCCCTAATTTCTTCCATCACTAATCTGTTCCTCCATTACAATTTTGCCAATTTAGTAATATTATGAAATCGTACAGCAGGTGACCTTTTGAGACTGCCTTTTTTTCCCCCTCACTCAGTATAACTTCATAGATTTCTATTTTAGGGAATTCCTGTCAGTGATTATTCTATATTTGCCAGGGGTTAAATGATATTAAAATGTTGATATTCTCAGATTTACCTACAAAATAATTAGCTAGAACTATGCTTGAATAGTAAATGCAGAATCACCCCGGAAAACAAAACAGTCGGTTCCGCGAACCTCCTGAGGGAACGAGTCCCAGGGGGCGGGGCACTGAGAAGAGGCGCTGCGCAGACGCAGACGCGGGCTGAGGGCGACGGAGGCGTGAAGGCGAGCTTGCTCATTTCCCGACTGTCGCAAAGCCCGAGTGTCGTGCTCGCCCGGTAGGGGAGGGACTGGCTAGGCGGCTGCGGCGGCAGTCTCAGGAGCCGGGCTGGCGGCAACAGAGTCTAGGTGTTTTGTCCGCTCAGTGTAGGGAGCCCGTCAGCGCTCTGGAGAAGAGGCTGCTGTGGGGTAGCGAGCCCCCGCAACTGCGGGGCAAGCCGGTTGGTTGTGGACGTTGCCGCACGTAGTGTTGGTGGCGGTGACAGAAGCCGCTCTGGACTTGGGGGCCATTGGGCCGGGGTCTGAGGCGCAGGTCGCGGTCTCTCGACGGGGCTTCGTTCCCTTCGCATTTCCCGTCTCCCTTCCCGGCCCTGGGAGGAGGAGGCCGATGGTTGAGGTGAGGGGCCGGGGGGAGGGGCGCGCCCGGGCCGCGCGTGCGCGCAGGGGGAGGGGCGGCGGGGCGAGGAAGAGGAAGGGCCGGGCCGCGGGCCGGTCCGTGGTGCGGGTCCCGGGTCCGGGTGGCGCCCGCAGAGGCTGAGGTCCGGGCGCTGCGTCCGGCCGCTGGCACCCCTGCTTCCCGGGAGGTCGAGCGGGGGCTTCTCTCCACCGCGGTCCCCGAAGTCCTGGGATGGGCTGAGGACCGGGCGTGGGAGTGCATTTTGACAATGGAGTGGTGAAGGTAACCGGACCCGGGAGTTGGAGGGCGCCGGGTGGCCCGGGGTTAGGGAGTTGTCTCTTATGTGTCCGCGGAACAGCGGAAGCCTAGACTCGACAGATTCGTGTGTGGAGTTCGCTCGTTGGTCATTAAAAAAGAAGCTTGATGTTTTATTATTGTCCTTAGGTAATTTATCAGTCAATAGCAGTGCTGTAGTGGCGCTGTCTGTATTGCAGAAATTTGGGTCGATCACTGTGGTTCTTAGATAGGTTACGGTAGGTCTTTACAGATACTATGTTAACGCAAGTGTAAGTTTTTACGTTTAATAAATAACAGGAAGTATGCAGGATTCACTTGAATTCTAAGTGTTTGTAGTGAAGGGTGACTCCATTGTACTGTTGTTAGCTTTTCTGTTTCTTGATTTATGTGGAGTATGAGTTCAGAACTCTCGGGTAGTAATGTGCTAGCTAGGCTTCATTTTATGAATTCTTACCGCTTTTGAACCTGATTTAATGCAAACTTTCTTTCATTAGGTGTTTTATCTCTAATTTTTCTTGTTCTAGGGACTTCATCAACCCAAAACAACCTGACTGGAGAAAAGAAGCTAAGGTTCCATTTCCTTTACCATTTTGTGTCTGTCATTACTTGCGAAAGCAAAACATGATTTTGACATTATGTATTAGTTCATTTTGTGATACTTGTTTTACTTAACTATTCACTTATTTAATTTAATTTTTTTTCTGGTACTGAGTACCAAACTCAGGACCTTATGCTAGCTAGGCAAGTGTGGCACCACTGAGCTGCATCCTAGCGCAGCTATTTATTTATTTTGGCAAATAGTCTTGGTGATTGAACTTAGGGCCTTGACAGAGAGAGCTAGATGGCCAGCCTTTTTCTTTTCTTTTTTCTTTTTCTTTGTAGTGCAGGCTGACTTTGAACTCATAATATTCCTCCTCCCTCAATCTCTTCAATACTGTGATTACAGGGCCCCAACCCTTAATTTTTATTTTGGGATGAGGTCTCCCTAAATCACTAAGTGGCCCAGTTGGAACATCAGTGAGTGATGTTCCTCTTGCGTCATTTTTTTTTTTTTTTAAGATTTTTCAGACAGGGTCTCGCTTTGTAGTTGAGGCTGGCTCTGAGCTCAGCTTCAAACTCACAGCAATCCTCCTGCCTCTGCCTCCTGAGTGTTGGAATTACAGGCGTGAGCCACCACACTGGACAGTGTGGTATATGGTTCTGATTGGTGGGCGTGAGTCTCTTTGCCCAGCATTGTTGTATGTGGTTACCAGGACAGATCCTGAGTTCTTGCACTTGCAAGACAGTTGCTAAGCTAAATCACCCCCACACACTGTTTTGATAGTTACTTTGTATCTGTTACCAAAGATGTTCAGAAGAAACTTTCATATATAGTCATGGTCATTGGTTACATTTGTGACTTGGAATGGATGAGGGGAGGAAGCCCTTTCACATTATTCAGAAACAGGGTTGTTTTTGTTTTTATTTTTTTGCAGTTTTTAGGATTGAACCCAGACTCTCTGGGTGCTGGGGAAGCTGCCACTGATCTACATCCCCGACCCTTGTTTTTGTTATTTAAACCTTGAATTATTTTATTTTTGTTACTCTTGCCATTTAACCTTGGACAAATGACTGTTATCTCTCCTGATTATTTGTTTGCAACCTTACAGACAATAATATTGTTAGAATTATGAGAGTTTTCGTGAATTGAATAATATTGGTATGAAAAACATAAGTCTCCTTGATAGTTGTACTACTTCTTATATGTTTGGATCATCTTTTCCCTATTGGCTGATAGCTATTGTCTTGTTTCCCTAGAAATAGAGCTAAATTTTTTATTTAATTTTTCTAATGTTTGAGAAATGGAATCTTATTTTGTGCTATCCTCAAAGTCATAGACTAAAGAGATCCCCTTGCTTCAGCCTCCCAGTAGCATACCTGGGTATTGCATCTGGGCTCATATTTGTGTGTTTTGGTTTTGATTGTTTTTTTTTTCTTTTTTGGTAGTACTAAGGGTTGAATTCAGGACCTCTGCAGTAAGCTAAATCCCCAATTTTTATTTATTTTATTTTATTTTTATTTTTGAGACAGTCTTGTCAAGTTGCTAAGTTGTATAGGCTGAGGTAGAACTTGCAGTCTTTCAACTTGAGTCTTTTTTTTTTTTTTTTTTTT
>PVIR01025920.1:0-24404 GCA_004026965.1 Petromus typicus | reverse complement strand
ATTTCAAATATAAGACATTCTGTAAAAGCCAAAATTGTAGACATAATGAAAAGACAGTAGTTGTCAGGAGTCTGGAGAAAATAAGGACTAGGTGGGGCATAGAAAAGGTTTACTGTAGTGAAAGCACCCTGTATAATATTACAGTAGTGAACACACATCATTCATTTGTCCAAACTCATGAAAGCATACAATCCCAGGAATGAGCCCTAAAGTGAATACGGACTCTGGGTGACAATGTGTCAGCACAGATAATAAATATGCACTGCTGTGGCAGGGAAGACTGTCCAGGTGCGGGAGCAAGGGATATATAATATCAAGTGCCTGCCACTCAATTTTCATGTCAATCTAAAACTGCTAAAACAAAATAAAATCTAAGTGATGGTTAATTTTACCGACTGGACTGGACTAAAGAATGCCAAGACAGTTTCTTGGGGTGTGTCTGGAAGGTATCAGCGTTGAATTGTTAGTGAATGAAGATGCAACTTACCAGTGTTTATAGGAATCAATCAATTTACCAAAGACCCCAACAAATGAGAACTTGCACTGCCCGCACATCCATCTTCTGTCCTGAGCTGCTGGTTTTCCTGGCGCCTGGGCCTTCCGACTTGGCTTGGTTTCCAGGTCTTCGGTGTGGCATGGCACTCAGGCCTGGATTTCTTGGGCTCCCCACTTGTGTATGGAAGGTCACGGAACTTCTCCACGTCCATCACTGGAGGAGCCATCCCTTACTAGAAATCATTACCTTTACATCTCTAAATAACCTAATTTCTCTGATTCCTCTGCAAAACTCTGACTGATGAAACATTGATGGTTTTTTAAGAAGCTATTAGGAAACAGAGACTTGAAAATATTGCACCATTTGATTCTTAAATCCAGCTACAACTAGAGCGAATTCCTTCCCTTTGCTTTCCAGTTACGTGAATTAACAAGTATCTTTTTCTAAGTTTAAATTAGTTTGGCTTGAATTGGTTTATTAACACACTGAACTGAAATATACCATGCTGATATGCTTGATTTTTGCCCAGCAGGTTTTCTCCTCAGTTAACGTCCCTTTCCTCTGCTTACACCTGGTAAATTCTTATTCACCCTAATGTCATAGCTAAACATCTCTTTTCCAAGCAGATCTACTCTAAATGGTCACCACCCTACCTTGGGCCACGTCAGTCCTCCACGCTTGGCATCCTCACAGGCCCTGCAATCGCTGGTCACAGATTCTTCCTCCTGTGACTGAGATTGCTCGTTTCACTTATTCCCTCTCATTCATCTCTGTCACCAAGCAAATTGCAAGACTGTTGAGGGCAGAACTATTCTGTTTATTGCTATATTCCTCTTTCTAGTACAGTGGTGGAATTAAAAGGGTAGCTAATGTTTAACCATTTGTAGCTTTGAGTCTTCATTTTCAAAATTATAGTAAAATAAATTATAACTGTGTTTTTGTGTGGCCACTAAACAATAATAATGTTCTAATTGATTTTTTATTATGAATTCTAGTTATTGCTTTTACTTACGGATTTCTTTTTTGGTACTAGAGACGAGACATAGGCCCTAGGGCATGCTAAATTGGCACTCATTCTACAACGAGCTAAACCCTTATCTTTTCAACTCTTCTTTTTCCTAAGATGGGGGTCTGTTATGACGTATCTGTAGATATCACCCAAATCTTTATGCATTTATAGGTGGAGCTTTTTGAAATGGCCAGATCACGGGTATGTGATACCATTTAGCCCACTGATTGGCTTAGCACAGTTCTGAGTGTGTCTGGGTGGTGGATTTACTGAAGAGGGACAACTCCCCCTGGGTATGGATGGCACCACTAGGCTTATAGCCTGGATGGAATACAAAGGAAAACAAGAAGAAAGTCTTACTTCCTGCCTACCATGCCATGGACTGTTTTGCTTCTGTCAAACCCTTCTGCTGTATAGCCAGTGATTATGGACTGAGACATGTATAAATTGTGAGCTAAAATAAATTTCTCCTTTAACTTGTTGAGTATTTTGCCTCAGCAACTATAATGTAACTAAAACAGGGCCTCACTATGTTACCCAGTGTACCTCCAAACTGCTGGGCTCAAGTGATCTTCCTGCCTCAACCTCCCTAGTAGCTAGGAGGGCAGAAGTTGTATGGATTACTGCACCCAGGAAATTTCTTAATAAAATTAAATAATTACAAAAATTACAATAATTTCTTAATAAAATTACAATAATTTTCAAACTCCTCAGTCTACTCAAAGGGAATACTTTAAACAAGTTAATTATATATTTATATAATTATATATACATATATATATAAAACAAAAGAAGACAATTATTGGTTTAATAGTAGTTAGCAGCTTGCACACACTAAGCAAAGGGAGTTTCTAATTCTTTGAGTATTTTCTGAAGATCTGGGTTCAAGTTTCAGTGGTAGGTTATCTTGAACTGTCTTTCTTTTAAATAATTTTTCCCTTATTGTTAAAGAAATTATAATCATTGGGGCTGGGGATATAGCTCAGTGGTTCTGGCGCCTGTCTTGCAAGTGCAAGGACCTGGGTTCGATCCCCGGTAACCACATAACAATACTGGGCATGGAGACTCACACCCAGCAGCAACCAGTACCACATACCACAGTGCCGGGCATGGTGGCTCACGCCTATAATCCCAGCACTCAGGAGGCAGAGGCAGGAGGATTGCTGTGATGTAAATTGGAGGCTGAACTCAGGGCCAGCCTGAACTACAAAGTGAGACCCTGTCTCAAAAAAAAAAACCTAAAAAAAGAAATTATAATCATTGTAGAAAATATATGAAAGATACAATAGAAAGGCCCAATGTTGCCACAGAATGGGCCAGTGTATACCACAAGGAAACAAATTACTCCATGTACATGCAGTAGTAAATAGTGAGCTTCTACATTTATTGAGGATCACAGGAAGTTGTACTCAGTGCACATCTAGGCCACAGACAGAAAAAGTTCCTGAGGAAGTGGGAAAAGAAAAGCACTACACACCAGTAATAGCACACAAATGTAGCAAGAGAAACAGCAACAGACAACAGGCAAATCAAGCTTTTAGAATTTAAAGGCCAGCCACCTCCATGCAGGCTTCCCCCCCAGAACCTCTAGATGTGACTGACAGGGTACTGAGTCATCTAAACTAGTCTCATGGTTGAAATGAACTAGTCATATTTTATATATACCCTTTATACTCACATCTCCAGGAATTGATTTTACACAACACATCTAGTGCTTCTGCCCTTTGACTGTGACATATTGCATGAATATAGGTGTGGAATTTCCCATTTGTGATGCCAGGTCAACACTCAGAAAGTTTCAGACTTTGGAGCATTTGGGGTTTCAGATTTTCAAGATGCTGCTGCTCAATTCGTAGTTTAAAAAGAAAGACATCACATTTGAAAATCAGTGTGCTAAGTGACAGGCCAAACACAGTGCCGGGCCTATGGCGCTGCCTTTGTAGAACAGGTGGTTTGCAAGATCGCTGGAACCACTCTAGTAACAGAAATTCCGGGTGCAGATGTCCTTATGAAAACAGGATGATGGAGTTCTGTTCACACCGCACTGGAATGATTCAACCATTGCCCATAATTCTTTCCCCTGGCTCTGAGGTAACTTGCTATAACTCCAACAAGAGTGACCATTCACTTCAGGTCGACTCTCTGATGTTCAAAGCACAGTGTTTTAGATAAAACTACACCTGTTGTGTAGGTAGGAAGGAGAACTGCAGCCAGGGAACTTCAAAGCTCATCCATCTTATATTTAGTCAGAGTATCTCTCTCTTTTAAGTAATATTCAAGAGCTCCAGAATAGCCATGATTAAAGAACAGAAATAATAAAAAATTAAGTACGCAGGAGACTCCTCTGGGAGGAATGGAAGGAAGAGCTACCTAAAGCCGGATTTGAAACTCTAAGCAGCACTGCCTGACTTGCAAAGCCACTCTCCCTGGGCTTCACCTTCTTCATCTATAGATTGGCTGTTGGACTGACTATTCGTCCTTTCTAGCTCTAATGTTCTACTTGGAAAGATCAAGAGAAAAATATGGCAGTGGTGGTGGTGATGAGGTGACTGAAAAAAATCCCTCCAATGAAGGAAATAGCAAGAGTGAAGAAGGCCCAGGAAATAAACACAAGGAAACTTGCCGAGCCTCCTGTAGGCTCAGAAGACAAGCCGGGACCTGCTGCGTTAGCCACACCTGCTTCTCAAGGTCCTCCTGTGGTAGAGATAAGGAAGGCTGAAGCAGAGAAGAAAAGTTTGGAGGAGAGGACGATCCTGGATATGGAGGACAAATCCCTGCAGGGAGCTGGTTCAGGAGTTCAGTCCTCAACAACGGCTAGCTAGGTTTCAAAACAGGGCCCGAGGGACTTAGAGGAAATGAGTAAGAAAGGTGTCCTCTCGTGCTAGTGTCAGGCTCGGAAGTCAAAGCCAACATTGTAAACCCTGGGTTTGGCATTTGGAAGATGTGCGTTCACGGGTTGAGTCAACCTCTCTGGACCTGTGCTGGATACAGTTCAGAGCAGAGAAATTTTGAATATATGGAACTCTCGTGTCTTTCTGGGTCTGTCCTGGGCACACATCTCAGTCACCTCATTTCATCTCCACAACAGAGACAGGGAGGTTCTGGAAGAGGAAAAGGATTTTGCAAGGAGGGCTTTTCTTTAGCTGCCCTCCCCATTCATAATGTTTTATTTTTCAGGCAGTCAAGCAAGATTTTTGAACAGACTCTTGACACAATAAGGTTTTGTAGTTGCACCCCGGCTACAGAGTCCTCCATCTTGAGAAGTCATTTGCTTTTTTCACCATGAAATGCGGGTTTAAGTCCCAGCAATTGCTCACCAAGGCAGAGGCGCCTGTGTGACTCAGGACAGCACAGTGCACCCAGGAAGTCCTAAGCTGAGTCGCTCTCAGTTCCCAAGTTCCTCCCTCGCTGCAGGAATGAGACCCTGGTGATTCTAAACTTTCCACTGCACCACTGTTTAAGAGCCACAGCCCCAACCTGCCAAGACAGTGGCTGAGAGCCCGTTCTTCCCTCTTTTACTGTCCTTCCAGGCCTGAGGGATCTGGGCAAACAGCAGAGGCGAGGCAGATGGAGAGGTGCCGGGGAGACTCCTGCCAGAGGAGCTCAGGCCTATCTGTCCTATTTGTTGGGGGTCTGTGTGCTCTACCAAGCCCTGTCTCCTTTCCGCACACACCCTTCAGAGCATCGCTTCCCGGTTTTGGGAGCCACTGCTTCCCTCGGGCTGCCCTCCAGACACACTTGGCTGTCACCAACAGGAGAAGGTAGCAGGAAGGAGTCAGGGGCTCGTTCTGACAGCTGACCAGAAAGGAGCCTTTCAAGCACATTACTAGAAAACTTAGGGAAACAACCAGCACACTCTGTTGGGTCAGAGGGTGAGGGGGCCAGTAGCTTAGGAAGTCAAGTAACCTTCCTTAGGGCCACAGGGGAGTGAGAAGCCTGCCCGAGGGCTCAGTGAGGCTAGTACTTCCTATTTCAGAGCAGACCTGAGATTCAGAGGAGAAACGGCCGGGGAAACAAATCCACAAGATTTTGGGGGTAAACAAAACTGCCGGGTCCTGTCCACTGGGCCGCCAGTGCTTCTTGTCTCAGCTCCGCCCCCTGCGGTCTGAAAGAGGTTTCCAGTTCATCTTAGGAAGGACAGAATTTTCAGCAGGTAATACAGCTAAGGAAACACCAGAGTGTCTATATGAAATGGGGGGCGAGGGATAAGAACAGGACTGTGGAAATTAGACAGAGGAGATAAAAACAATGTAGCTCTAACAGGTATTTTCACACACTCCATCTTCTGGTTTGTGCCTTTCCCATATTTTATTAAATTCTGTGTTTAAAAAAGTCAACAGCATTATCAAAGACGACCTATGTACAAACATTTTACAAAAGAAAACATTATTATTATCAGCCGTAATTAGGGCAAGTTGAGGAGACGTGTGAGGCATGTGCCCTTAAAAACATCGAAAATCTGTTCCTGTGGGGAGACAGGATTCTGTCCTGGTGCCAGGATACGCAGTCGCAAACGCGAACGACGGTAAATCAAGCGCCCCTTTCCCCTGGAAGGCCAGAGACAGCAGAGCTCATCAGAGCCCTTACCCAGAGCAGCAACAGCACCCTCCCCTCCACCCAGGACAGCCAGGAAGACAGGGCCCATCACGGGCAAAGGACGCTGAGTCGTGGCAAAATTGCTTCTCACACGTGACCCTGCGCCATCCTTCTCTTCTCAGTCCTGTTTCTTGTCTTTGGACCCAAAGAAAGGACTTTGGAAAAGCATCCTTCGCGATCTAAGTCACAAAGAGGTGTTGCCGAGGCCAGGATCTATCAAGCTGGTGGGGGTGGGGTGGAGAGGAGAAAGGTCTCCTGGAAAAGGAAACTGGGGCTCTTTGTGGTCGCGATGCTGCGGTATCGTCTCCCGACCCATCCAGGCGCCACCAGGTAACTACAAGCTCTGCTCGCTTCTCAGCTCCCCCAACTCCTTGATCTCCACCTTCTTGTACTTCCCTGACCTCTTGCAGTTGGTGATCACCAGGACGACAACGCCGGCGACCAGGGCCACGGCGACCACCACGATGACGGCGATGACGCCAGCCGTGAGTCGTCGCATGGAGAACTCGGGAGGCTCCTCGTCCAGGTAGTAGATGAGCGTGTGCTCCACGGGCAGCCGCTCCCCGCGCACGGGCACGCCTGCGCCACTGTGGCCCGGGAACAGCGACTCGCCCTTGACGTCGCGCTCGAAGTAGTAGGCGGCGTCGCCGATGTCCACGTCCCCGGGCGCCTTCTGCGACGAGTTCTGGCGCAGCTCGATCTGGATGGTGGGCGCGTCGTAGCGCACGGCATGCAGGAAGGCGGCGCGCAGGCCGTAGCGCTGGCGGAAGAGCTGGCGCAGCTCGGCGTCCAGGAAGGAGCGGTTGAGCGCGGCGGCCGGGCCGTGGCGCAGGTGGATGAGGATGCGGTGCGTGCGCACCACGCCGGCGCAGCGCAGCCCGCGGTCGCCCTTGTCGGTGCGGCGCACGCCCACCGAGTTCACGCACCAGCACACCGACGTGCCGTTGCACTGGCGCGCCTTGAAGCGGCCCTCGACGTCGCACTCGGGGTCGTAGAAGCCGTCGTTGTCCACGATGGCCAGCGGCCCCGGCGACACCAGCGAGCGGCCCCGCGCGGGAGCGCGCGCGCGCGCCTGCATCAGAAGGCACTTGGCGGTGAGCGTGGAGCAGTCGAGCAGCACGTCGGAGCCCAGCGCGCGGCACTGGCAGCTGCCGCCGGGGCCGTCGGAGCCGCAGATGCTCAGCTTGTTGGTGGCGCAAGTACAGTTGTGCTGCGCGCCCGCCGGACTGGTCGCAGCGGCCAGCGCCAGGAGCGCCAGGAGCGCCGCGAGCCCGGGGGGCCTGGCCATGGTGCGGTGCGGCGGCTGCGGGCGAGTGGCACCGGCCGCTCCGGCGCGCTCTTATGCCTTCCACCTACGCGGCCGCCCCGACGCGCCCCGGAATTTGGGTGCCACCCCCTCGCCCAGTCCCACGGAGGGCGAAGCCAAAGCTGCGCCGCCAGCGATAGGATCGGGGCTGGGGACGCGGCCCCGCCTCCTCCCGCCGAGAGCCGAGAGGGACACCGATACTGCCTGGCCGGGGACGCCCCGCCCAGAGCCGCCGCCTCCTCGCCGGGCTCCCCCGGGAGGATCCTCCGGGGGTTTCCCTGCCGCTGCCGCATTCCCTGTCAGTCCCTGTCCCAGCCCCTTCCTCTTACTCCTCCATTCCCTCTCTTCCCGCGGTCTCCCAATAGCAGACCCCTCCCGAGCCCCGTATTATCTGGTCCTCAGGCTTGTGATGAGTCCCGGCTGTCGCTCAGCCACATTTAATGGGACATGCAGATGCAGGGGAGTCTGAGGTCGCCCTTCTGACTCCAACGCCACTGGTCTCAGACTCAGATTCCGGGGAGAGGTCTCAATCCTGCCGGTAGGAGACTCTGAAGAAAAGTTAAGGGAGAAGCTTTGTTAGCACTTGACGGGTACCACCCCAGTGTCTTGGTGTCCAGTGTATTAAAAGCTGCATTACGCACTTCTTTTCTACGCACACACGTACACACGAAGCGTTCATGTGTGTACTCAGCGAAGAGGGATGAAAACAAATTTGAAAGAGCCAGCAAGACCATCCGGGGTCCTGTATATAATGACTCTAAGAGAGAAGATGGCTTCCTTCCCCCCTGTGTCCACGTAAGTAGCACGGAGAAGTGGCCGCTGAGAAATTGCTGGTCTGGCCCTGTGTGGCCCCTTTAATGGGGCAAAGGGGTTGAAATCTCTTTGAATCACTGAGAAAGTTCAGAGTTCCAAAGCTGTGGTAAAATTAACAATAATTAGCAAGCTGTAATTATTCCCAGGTCCTCTGCCGAGGCATATTTTATAGTTCAGCTTTTAATACGCACTACCAGTACTACAAGGGTGTTGTTTGGCACATGAAAGCTACCCATTAATTTTCCACCAGTTCTTGAGGCAGGTACAGACATGGAAGCATGTCAGTCTGCGTGTGTAGGCCAGGAAGTGGAGGGACAGGTCTGTGAGGGGCAGTTTCTTACCCACCGACGCCAGGAACTCAGGGAATCTTCCTCTGCTCTCCTGTTCCCGTCCTAGCCTTCCTCTTACAAGTTCCAGCTTCTGCCCCTCCCCAGCCCACAGATAACCCGTATCAGACCAGGCTTTCTATATAACATGACCTTCAAGACCTCTTGGGGCCCTTCAGCTTTCGTGTGTGTGTGTGTGTGTGTGTGTGTGTGTGTGTGTGTGTGTGTCGTTCTTTACTTACAGCCTTACAAGCAGCTTACTCTTCATGCTTTGGTTTCCTCATTTGTAAAAAGCACCCACCTGACAAGAAAGGTGTGAGAATTAATGTAGACAAGCTGCTGATAGGAAAAGGGACGAGTGTGGTGTAATGAGACCAGGTGACACCAGGACTCCATGGGCAAGGAGTGTGTGGTCGAAAAAAAAAAAAAAAAAAAAGGATGGAATGGAATCCAGTAAGACTTGGGCTGTAATTCTGACCTCAAACCACGGTGTGGTTTTGAGCAAATTGGTACCATCCTGACCTCCATTTCCTTACTGTGAATCAGGTATAGTAATGCCTGCTTTTCCCCAGCATCTGTAAAAAGAATGATTCCCCATCTTGTTATGAAGAATACACATCTCACCCTACATATGCTGTTCTGGCACTTTGATTTATAAACTCAGTGATTCTCCAGGTTTTTTTGGTGCAAGACTAAAGCCAACCTATGCATCTAGTATATAAAAACAAAACAAAAAAATTAAACTGTGTCATTAATTTAAAAACCAACACTTACTATCCAGAATTATCTTAATGATTCAAGGTAAAAGAAAAATACAAAATACCCAACACCGTATAGGGCATGTACTAGGTGGAGTAATTGCAGTGAGTATTATTGGGAATGTGAGACTGTTGAAATAGCAACACAGGGTTCTTGACAAAGCCCGTGATTACAGGGACAGCCAAAGATCGAGTCCACGGAGCTGAGTGTGGCAGGGAAGGTCTGCCATGGCCCGTGGTCCCATGATGCCCAGGACTCAAGAGAACACAGGTATCTCGATACAGATAGTGCGTTGGCTTATTTACTGAGCTCTCATTATCTGCTGGGATCCCTGCAACACCCCTGGGGTGCAGGAGGGAAGATATTATTACCCCTATTGCCGAGATGTGGAAACAGGTGGGGAAAACCTGCTTCCTCCTAGCCATGTGCTTGTGAGTGCTGAGGTCACGTCTGGAATTCAGGTCTCCTGACTGTGTCTCCTGATGTATAGAAATTAACAAAATAGAAATAGACAGGGATGAAAGAGGTTAAACTCCCAGCTAGTGTTCCTGGGGCATTATTTCTTTTTGCCCCTTCCCCTTATTTGTACTTTGGAAAGTTCTGGCTCCATAAAGAATCAACAAGCCACTGACTGAGTAGGGCACAGGTGTCAGCCTATACCTGACCTCAGAGGCACTAACCATCAACGCTTGATATGCCAGCCTGGAAAGGGTCCTGCTCCCTCTATTTTGCTGCAAGGACACGGCCTGTGTTTGATCTTGTGCTGCCACTCATTAGCTCTGGACCCAGAGTGGGTCCTTCTTGGTTTTCCTTTTTTGAAAACATGGTCACCTTTTAGCAATGGTGTGATGTCAACCCAGTGTGGTGTCTGCAAAGACTCTTCACCCTTCTCTGGCCTTACTGCTATCAGCTGGGGCTTCCATAAGGAGCATCTTGTGAGATGGAAAGGGCCGCGCAGGATCTCCCTTCTTCCTCAGATGAATCTTGCGTGGAAAGCAGGAAGTACATTGAGAAGGCGGTGACCGTTAGGATGGAGGGAGAACCCAAGAGGTCAGCCTGGAGCTGGGGTTCAGGGAGCAGGGTGCAGAGTGCAGAGAATGGGGTGCGTTACTATTGCTTCGGTGTCTCATTTCTTTAGACATGTAGCTCAGATACTGTGAAACATAGAGTTCAAAAGAGCCAGGGGATGGATGGGTGTGCTCTATTTTTATTTATCTATCAGTACACATGTTCAGTACATGATGTTTATATTCCTTGTGGGAAGTTGGTACATGGACATAAACACATCTCAATTTCTTTTTCTTCCCCTTTCTCTCCCCTCTTCACCTTCCATCCCATCATGCCTTTTCCTTTGAGAAAGATCAATCTCCCTACTTTCTATTTATCTTTCCTTGTGCACCAAAGGAATAAGCATTTATAATAATGAGCATTTTTTATGTTAAACCCAAAAAGAAAGCTTTAGAAGAACTATTTGAGAATTAAGTTCCTAGTTTGCTTGTTTGTCTTTTCTCCACTTATGTAATTTCTCTTATTAAAACAGACTTTCATTATTGTTCATCACGTTTTAAATCCCCCAGCATCTCTACAGAGTAATTACTTTCGGCCCCATTCCCCTGAGGGAGCTGAGGCTTGAAGGCACACAGCTAGGAATCGTTCTAGAAGGGACCTGAAGTCTGGTCTAGTGACACATTTTCTGAGGATGGTTTAGTTTCTGCTGAGGGTCTCAGCAGGTTGAAGAGATCAGGATGATACACTGGGTGTGGTGTGGGTCCAGACTGCTCATGGAATGTCTGGTCTTCTCATTTTTTGTTTTTTGTTTTTTGGTTTTTTTTCTAGAAAGACAAGCACGTTTCTGTGTCTGCTTCTTTGTCTGGGTGGGGTCCTGCTCCAGATTTTTAGGGGAGGCTGATACGAGGTCTCTGTCCTACTTAGTTTCCTAGTTTATTTGGACACGAAAAGTGAGTGTGATTCCACCTGACAGTGCGTCATGGTTTCGCTGCAGTATCACCTGCCCACCTCCTTCTCTTCATGATTTCCTTGTCCTGAGTTGCACATCCACCGTGTGTACACGACTCCCCTACCTGTCTGGTTTCTCCCTCTAGGGGAGCCGGCTTCTTTTCCAAATGCGTTGGTGCGGTGGAAACACCTAATAACTATGCAGTTTCCAAAGCGATCTGGCCACAGTGAACAGGGACTGGGAGACGCTGTCCCGGCATGCCTGAGGTGGCTACGTTACTGGAACCTACACAGATGAGTCACAAGGGCACAGCCTGTCCTCGGGCAGCTGGGCGTTATGTGGAGGGTCATGTACACAGATGTGCTGCTTCTCAGAGCCTTTAGAACGAGTAAGGGAGAGTGAAGTAGACGGGTTGCTACCCCCCCCAGCAAGTCACCCTTCCTGGGCCATCCTGACACGGGTGCTGCCCCTTCAGGTGAGTGAGAAGGAGCTAAGCCATGTATGCCAGGCTGCTACCTAGAGGGAATTCCTGTTCCAGACCCCACAGAGCTCTTCATGTGCTACTTGAGGTGGCTGACGTCCTCCCTTTTCCACAAGCCAGCCCATGGTGACCCCAAGCCCTTCATCGGAAAGCACATCACAGTTCCCAGGACTGTTAGGTGCTACCATCTTTGCTCCAGCTGGTGGATCAAGGAGTCCACTCCTAGAGCAATGGAACAGGTGGTTTTCACCCTCCCTCACCAGCTTCTCTGATACTGCTGCCCACTCTCCTGGGGCCCAGCACCCCCTTCCTCAGCTCCCTCCCTGCCCCTTCCCGGAATCTCTCCAGATGAAACTCCCTGGTTTCCTCCCCTCTCCGCTCCTGCCAGCTTCACACCTGGATTGTGGCAGGTGTTGTTTCTGCCAGTGGCCCTCGCCAGCAAATGACTCATTTGACCAGACCAGGCAGCTGTGGAGATGCCTGGGGCTCACTCCTGCCCCTAGGGAGGGGAAGAGCCCTGACTGCCCCCTATCTGTCCTTTCTCCTCTTTCCCAGGAGCAAATGGCTCATGGTCTTGACTTATATGCAACCAACAGAGAGCCCATTACCGGCCAGCCCAGCGGCACAGCATCAGTAACACTAGCTTGGCTTCTCACTTCATGACACCTAGTGAGGTAGTTTTTGTTACTCTACCTTTAAATAAGGAAAATGCCAGAGTAAAAGCAGCTGCATGTCCCTCCTGCTTTGCCTGCCCTGAAGTCCCTGGTCACATGAGCTGAGGAGCTGTACTCCTGCTCTCTGTATTCATGAGTCACTAGACACTGAAGACATAAGTGGAGGCAGGAAGAATGGGCGAGAGAAGTTCAGAAGCAATGGTGTGATGTATTGTTCTCTAGTCCTGGGTGTGTGGGTCAAAGACCACAGGCAAGAAAAATCTCTATTGTCCCTCTGGCCTCAGTGCGATGCAAGAAACTGGATTCACATCTTTGGCTTCATGTGAGAAACTCTGGCTCCATTAGCTGAACGCCCCCTGGAACCTTTCCAGCCATGACTGCCGGGAACACAAGGCTGCCCTCACCAGCTGCTCCAAGGCCATGGGTGGCTGCCCATTGGACAAAACCAGGACCCAACAGAACTGCAGCCCTCAGCATCCTGAATCACCTGGCAACTGACTCAGTGGACTCATCCATCCTCTTAGGCTGGGGCGGGGCCTCCTCTACTGGGTGATCACCATGTGTCAGGCTTGCACTAGACTGAACGAACACAGGCAGATGGCACCCAGCCCCTGACCTAGGAGGCCACAGTCCACACAGCAGAGAATCTGTTTGGGCTCCTGTGATCCATTTCTGACCAAAGTTGGATTCTCTGTGCAGATTAACACAGCGTTCATACACTACTCTGCAAGGTTCCCACAGGGAGTGCCGCGGACTCCCTGAAGTTCATTCATTTCGAGGACTTTCTTTCCCTCAGCTGAGACAATGAATTTTCTGATGGAATTCACTGCTTCCCCATCTTTAACAGGCACTTCGAGATGATTTGTTCAAGGCCGCACGACCATTATGAGAGCTGAAGGCAAAGATCTTTAAAAGGCGCTCAGAAACCCACTTCCTGACTCTCAATCCTGCTGCCCCCAGGTACTGGCTATTTGACCTCAGTACATCCCATAACCTCTCCCTGCTTCCATTTGCTCATCAGTGAAAGGAGGATAAAAACAGTAACCTACATTAAAGGGTGACTGTCAGGATAAAGAGTTAATCTATGGTAAAGACTTAGAACAGGGGCTAGCAAACTTACTTTAGTAATCCCAGCTCTCAGGGGTAAGAACCAGAATTTGAGGGGAATCTGTATCAGAGTTTGGCCAAGGTCTAGACTTTGCCAGCCATTAGCTGAGCGTAGTAAGGAGCACACAGTACATGCTCAGTAAGCATTAGCCTCTGCCCCAACCAGGGCTCTTCCAACTGCTGTGAACTGTTTTTCACCCCTGTGGCTCAAGGACAACAGGAAGCCAGTAGCTGGTGAGACAACAAGGCCAGAGTGTTTGTAAAATGAGCCCAGGGTTGCTGTGGGACACACCTTCCTGCCCCTCCTGGTCTGGGGTTTCTCATCAGAGTCCAGCTGGAAGAGAAGGAGGGGGAGGGGGAGCAGGAGAAACCCCCTATTAATTATAAGCAGAGAAGTTTTGGTCAGGTGCGAAGTCAAGGCAGGAAGAGGAGCTGCCTCCTCCCCAGCAGAGGGGCAGAGGTCCAGACAGAGGAGGGGACCAGCCCACAGCTCCCAGTGCTACGTGCCTTGCAGCATGCTCTGCTACAGCTGTAGGTACTCTAGGAGCATCTGAAAAGCCCCAGTGGGTTACCTGCCTTGTGCCCACCCCACCCCAGTACACAGCAGCCCAGCACTGACTCCCGGTTGCCTCATTTTGATACAGGACCTAGGACATGCAAAGCTGGCCGGGAAATGAGTGGGACTTGTCAGCTACAGGATGCCAAGGGAGCGCCAAATAACTCTCTGGACCCCGTTGGGTCCTTGCAAGATCCCACAGGATGTGGATGTCATCAAAGAAGACAGGACATGCAAGCAGACTTTTCGTGACAGCCCACAATGCATCTCACAGACTCAACTTGCACTTCTGCTTTTCCCTTTCACCCTTATTTTCTGTTTGTTCAGCCCAAGTTCTTTCTGCAGAGCTGGCTCCTTCCATACCATTCACCCTGCTCTTTTCATATAAAGTTTTGGCACCATTTATAGCTTATCTCATCCAATTCTTTGTTCATCAAACAGGCCCTGGAACACTTTTTTTTCTGGAATACTTTTGATTACTGGACCATTTCTAAATGAACTACTCCAAAAAAAAAAAAAAAAATTTACCGATGGGAAAAGGCTGGGATTCGGGAGCAACTTACCTAAACTCACACAGCCAACCCAGAAGAGCCACCACGGAGAGAGACCTAAGTTCTCCAGCCTGCACTTGCTCTCTGCCCGCCTGGCACATATTTCTGTCTCCCACTGGAGCCGTGTTGCCCATTGTTTCATGCTCATCAGGTACAGATGGCTCTGAGCTGGACGCGGGCCTTTGCAGAGTATATTTACTTGTTTATCAATCAATACCTCTTGAGCTCCCTCTACATGCCAGGCTCCTTGCTAGAGATGAAAGGTGAAGAGACAGTGTCTGACAGCTCTTGGGAGGCTGAGGCATGAGGATTGCTGTGAGTTTGAGGCCAGCCTGGGGTATATAGTTCAAGGTGAACCTCAAACTACATAGCAAGACATGGTCTCAAAAAGAAAAAAAGAGGAGAGAAAATGTCTGTTTCTAAGGAGCTCAGTGTACACTTTAGTGTGATTACTGTCACTCATTGGTTGTTGTGTCCATTTGCTCATTCATTCAGCAAACACTGAGCATGTCCTTTGTCACCAGCCACTGACAGCACAGCAAGAATACAGCTGCTACCTTTAGGGAAATGGATCTCGTTGGAGAGAAAAACACTGAACAGCCACACAGACATGGCAGGGTGCGGTAGATGTCTGACAACAAATTCTGCTGGAAAAAGAAAAATGAGCACCCTCATCCATGTATTTTGATGACTTTCTTGGTATGACCCTGTCCTCACAGCCAGTTTTGGACTCTGACATGAAGAGAGATTAATGCAATTTGTTCTTGCAGCACAGCACAAGCCCTAGGACAGATGACAGATGGGAAACACAAGGGCGTGGAGAACCATGTTGTGCTACTTCAGACCCACAGTCAGGAAGCCTTGCTGGAGAGACAAAATGGGAATAGAGCCCTGAATAAAGATAGGAATCTGCTATTTAGTGGGGAAGGAATAGCAGGTGCAGAGGCCCTGCGTCACCTCGCTTCTTGGCCTGTTTGAGGAATGGCAGGAAGGTCCTTCTACAGTGAGCACAGGGTTGATGGAGCCTGTGGAGGGGGACTTGAACCGGCAGGGGTCCAACAGGCAACAGTGGAGGAAGGAATTGGCTGCCTGGAAAGGTCAATGTTTGTGGGGAACCTTACACTATGAAGACGAATTAACCAGAGAAGTGAAAGTTCAGGACCAAGAGGGAAAGAGAAGGGAGTTCTGGGAGGAAGACTGGGCAAGGATATGGTGTGGGACAGAGTACTATGGCTGGGGACACTGGGGGGATCCCAGAGAATGTGGCTGCAGGGCAGGATGGAAAGGATGCTTTCCTGGTCCAGGGCATCGGGAAGAGCTGGTTTTGGAACAACAGCCTGGTGTGTCTGTTGATTTACACTGAGGGCTTTCATGCACTCTGCCTTCTCTGTCTTTGACAGAGACAGCCCAGAGGAGGGGTCGGCCCATGGGGACTGGCGGTTTAGTGATGTGGCAGACTTCAGACATTCATGTACCTAGGCTGACCTTATGACTCGCTTGTGCCCAACTGTGTGTAGCTAAAGGGACACAAAGGACTCCTAGGTGTGATAAGAAGTAACCTTTTGTTGGTCCTGCATCCTTCCTCAGGGACAGCTAGCAGCTTTGTGAGAAATCTGATTACCCAGAGACCAGTGTGCAGTGAGGTCCCATAGCCCTGCCAGGGACTGCACAGCAAAAGAGGGTTCAGATAGCCCGCGGTTGCTCCGGCTGCCCAGCCCAGGTGCCAGGCATGTAAATGAAAAGGCCACCTAGGACCTCTTTCCCAGTAGCCCCCCAGAAGGAGTCTAGCCTCAGCCACCATCTCACTGCAACTGCAGTGAACCCCATCAAGAACTTCCCCACTGAACCCAGTAATGCAGAGCGCCGAGAGCAAAGAGCAGTACTTGTGAGCCATTCATGTTGGGATGGTTGATTTTGCGACTACAGCCAATCAGAATGCGCAGGCAATGTGGATCATTCTGGAGAGGAAGTGAGGCTCGCAGAGAAGGGAGGACTTGTCCACAGTCACGTGGATGAGGAGCAGCACAGCAGGGCTAAGTACTCCCAAGTAGAATGCTATGGGGACTCTTTCCTCGTCCATCTTTATCTTCCTCTCCCTTGTCCTGGGCCCAGAGAGGTCAGAGACACCTGAGTCCTGCTGTCTCATGGGAGAATACTTGTGCAGGAGTGAAACAAGCATCCCTCCATGTTCCTAATGCCCAGGTACCCACTGTTGCATGTCCCCACGTTCTCCCTCTCTATCCAACCCCTGCTTTCAATCTGCCCTCCCTGTAGGGATGGAGAAAGTCACCCTGTGGAGCACTAGCCAGCTCAGCGCTTTTGCTTAGTGTTAGTTCATACATTCTGTGCAGCCCTTGCTATCGGTAGGTCCTGCCCTTGCCTCGGGGAGTCCAGGGCTGAGAGAGAGAGAAGGGCACTGCCCAGACTCTCGCAGCAAATGGGTGTCAGAGCCTGGACTCCCACTCGGCTTGTCCAGTCTACCAACTGCATTCTCTCTGCAGGAATCGGGGCTAGAGTTCCACACAACCACATGGGCTTGCAGTTGTGCAAACAGAGTACTGATACATGCCAGCGTACCACCCACACTTGAGCCCCTAGCCCTTCTCTCCCTTCACTCCTGCTCCATCCTGGAGAAATTCATGGCTTCCCAAGGGCAAGGGAATTCCTTATATAGAAAGCGAACACTCAACACTTACTGAACTCTTGGAGATATAGGCTCATGGGTTAACAATTTAACCCTCACAAACACACTATGAACTATGGTCGGTACTAGTATTCATTAGCTTCTCTGTGGAAAGGAAAGACAAGGCTCAGGTGGACAGCTGATTTGGTCAAGACCATACAACTAGTAAAGAATGGACTTAGCATCCGCACTGTCTTGTGTTTGTCTTCTTAACCTCCAAGGTTGCCCGGTCCCTGCGGTGGGAGTGTCTATCAGGCCCACGCTTGGCAGGCTACCTGCTAGAGTAGAACCGGTCAGGCTGATTAACAGGGACTAACCTGAGGAAGGAATGCGGTCACATTCCAGAAGGCTGAGCTAATGCAGTCCACCAGTCACCCCAGGAGATTCACTCTCTTGGAAAAACACTGGCAGGGTTGGGTACCCTGTGCCAAATAAGGAAGCTATGTGCACAAAGGGATTTGGAACTGAGCAAAGCACTCTACCTCCTGGGAGTGGAGGCCTGGGGGAATGGATTGCCAGCCTCATGTGGGGCTGGGGCCTGAGGTGGAGGCCAGCAGCCACCATCCTCCCTCAGTGTTCGTGTTCTGCTCCCATCCCAGCCCTGACCCAGTGTCCAGAGATTAGCCACAGGCCTTTGCGGCCCCCCCCCCCTTGCTGGGAGGTAGCTACAGCAGGTCAAACAATATGGACACATCTTTGTGAGCACACAGAGAAACAAAGTATTAAAATTACCCATTGCTACAGCTAATTACATGCTCTGAAAATAGCATGTAAATCATTTGGGATTATCTTTCATTTCACAACTGGGTTACTTATAGAGGGGGAGTGAACACAGCTACCCAGTCCAGCTGCCCCGCTGGAGAGGCCACATAGTGAGGTCCTGAGGGTGCGTGTGAGGGGCAGACCCAGCCCCCGCTCACCTCAGAGCTGTGCTTATGAGTGTCGACAACCTCGGGCAGTCAGGCCTTCCTGCCAAGTGGCACTGGGCAACTGTCAAAGCCTCAGGAGGCTGAAGTGTCTCTCCCAGCTGGGCTTTTTGGAACTGACAGCATGTGTCCTGGGGTCTGCGAGCCATTTCTGTTGTATAAGGTGTAGCTATAGATAAGGAGCCAGAGTTGGTAAAGTGCAGGGTCATTTTGAAGCTTCTACCTATGACCTCTACAGAGCCCATGTCAGCTGAGTTAGTGTCCCTTGTGTCCCCTGCTGGTACCTGATCACCTGGTCTGGGCAAACCCTGGCAATGCCACCTCCCCATTGGTCATGCTGGGGGCAAGTGGAAGCTGCAGGCAAGGTGGGCGCTGGGTATCAGGAGGAGAAGTGAATCGAGGCCAGTGAAGAACCTCACTGGGAATCCAGCCCCTCTCTCCATCACTGCATGTGGGAGAAGACACTGGGTCCTGACTACCACTGCAGGTGCCATCTGAACACTAGGGAAGCCAGACACAGGAACAGGCCGATGCTGCTGAGGCCGAGAGAAGATGGTAAGAGCCTTGGGTCACACTTGCTTCTGAAAATAAACTTTACATTGTGAATCACAGAATCTGCCATCCCTGAGGTCCACCCTATGGTCAGACGGTTGTCAACCGAAGGACTTCAGTCCGGTCTACCTTACAGTAGTGTAAGAGGACTAGCTACTGCTCAAAGCACCTGCCTAGTGCTAAGTATCCCTTCCTTGAAATACAGACATTGAGTTGGTAAATTTAATTTTTTCTCTAGATTATCTCAAAATCAACCTATTCACACTTGCTGTACTTAATTCTTTAGAATGGAGAAGAGAAGAGAAATAATTGTGATCCAACTGTCATGAAAACCATAATTTGACTTACTACATAAAACCCATGAATGCAATACCTCTAAACAGTAAGAGAGTACTACAAGTGAATATTAATAACAATAATTGCAAGGAGAATAATGGATATCATTGAATAGCTATAATCACCAAGCATTGTTTCAAGTACCATGTGGATTACTTCATTGAAATCCCACAATGATTCCAAGAGATAGAGATATTTTAATCTCCATTTCATGGAGTAAAAGCTGAGGCAGGGAAAAATTAAGTTAATTTTCCCAGGTTGCAGGCATAAGTGGTAGAATTGGAACTTAAACCAAGAAAGTCTGGCTCCTGGGATCTGCCTCTGAATGATTATGCTAAACCAAGACAGGAGGGACAAAGAAGGAAGAGTCACTGGAAGGAGGAGGTTTCTTGGGTTTGTTGGGGAGGAAGGATGGGGAGGTGAGGCAGGTTCAGGGTGCAGAACCAGTTATGATGGAATCTGCATGCCCACAAACACTACTAGTGTCTTATACACAGCGATATTGTATATATTTCCCAGACACATGCCAGGTGGATTTCTTTTCCATCTATTTTCTGTAACCTTGGAAACTAGATTTGTTGACTGTGATAGTACATTTTGGGGTGAAGTGTGGCCATAGACAGCGGCTTTCACAACCAAGTCCCATAGCAGATGCTCTGCCCCTGATCATCCCCATCCCTCCACCCCACCCCACCCCACTCTACCCTAGAGGCGTTTGAATTCACCAAGTTAACACTTGTGCTTGTAAGGTCAGTCCATGGGGTGAGATGCCACAGATTTAGCAACCTAGAAGTAAATTCTACATTCCTTTGCAGCAAGACCTCAGTCCCTCTAGGGTCACTATCCTTCTGTAATAGAGCTGCAGATGGCCTAGCTCTGTGCAAGAATTTAAATACAGCCAGGCTAAATACTGTCCTTGGAGATATCAAGGACCTTCTTGTTCTGACCCCTCCCAGGCCCTCACTCACAGACCTGCTACAGTCCAAATTTCAGAGTGCTGAGCCTATGTTCAGGTCAGACTCTCCCCAGGCGGGGACTCACCCTGGGCTTGGTCTTTCCTGAGCACTGGCCATGGCAACCTCTGAGCAAAGACAGCCTCACTTTGAGGCCGTGGACATCTCCTGGCTCAGCTCCAGCCTCCTCAGGGTCAGGGACCGAGGGCCACTGCTGAGTGGAGACAGACACAAGCAAGCAGGCAGTGCTGCTCTGCTAGGAGAATCTGGATCCATTTGGACCTGCTAAAAAAATTTAGTTGGGAGTGAGGACTTAAGCCCAGGGCCTTTGCGCTAAGCTATATCACCAGCCCTTTTAAATCATTTTTATTTTATTTTGAGACAGGCCCTCTCAAAGTCCCTAACTTGCCCAGGCTGAGCTTGTGTTCACCAGTCTCTTGACTCAGCCTCCCAGAACTCTGGACTACAGGCACACACCTTCGTGCAGAGCTAGGAAACTTAGTGTAGAATGTGATAACATTTTCCCAATGATAGCCAGCTAGCAAGTAACTAAGAGCCTGTCCCCACTTAATTCTTTGTGTATCTAATCTCTGAAAATCTGAACGCACATATTGCAATCCTCTCCTACGTCAAAGGAACCCCTCTCCAACCAGGTTGTGTACTGCCTTATTTCACACTCTTCTTATGATACTTCCTCTCAACCTGTGCTTTTCTCATTCAAAATTCTCATTTGTTCCATGTAGAGATGAGAGTGCCAAGCATAGGGCACAACATCAAGGATACACGAATGAAGAAGATAGAGGCCCTGCTCTCCCAGAACTCAGCAGGGAAAACTGACAAGTTCTTGGAGGATGTGAGCATAAGTTACAGTGGAAAATCACAGGGAAACAGCAGGTTATTCTCAGCAGAGGGCAAGGCAGAGGTGGTGCATCTAAGTGAAACGGAGATCGAGAAATGCCTTGTTCAGCAAGTGTGGTCGAGCTGAAGACGTGTGGATGAGCAGGACTCCGCCAGAGGAAGAGGAAGAACAGAGCATTTTGGGCTTGGCAGATCCATTGGCTCTTGATACTCCCTGGGACTTCCTTCTAGTGTGAATTGTCTGAAAAGCTGAAAAGCCACAATTATCAGGCTCCTTCAACCACCAGATGTGACACTGTGGTAGAGGCCATCCAAGCTTCTGAGCTCTTGGGATTGTCTAAGTGTCCTATTTGCCAGGTTTGTCACTGCTTCTGAAATCATTGAATACCCTGGCACAAATAAATCCCTTTCTGCTTACATGGAGCAGAGCAGATTCTGACTCCTGCAACTAAATCCCAGAGTATAAGAAGTACAGGTATGAATGTTCACTGAAAAGGAAGCTGGTAGCACCTGAGGATGCCCTGTGTGGCTAGGGTGGACCCAGGGGCAGGAGAGCACTAGATCATGGCGTGCTTGATGCGTCTGGCTGAAGCTGCTTACTGAGAGGGCAACTTCAAGGTCTGAAGCAGCTTAAGCTCAGGAACAGGAAATGGATGTAGCTCAAGAGTAGAGCCCTTGCCTAGCATGTCCCATGGCCCTGGGTTCAATCCTCACCACCACCTAAAACAAACAAGCAATGCACACCAGAACCAGATTTGTAGCTTCACACACAATGCGAGTGGCGAGGAGGTGGAAAGCCAATTGTGAATGCAGGAACACAAGTTGGAATCTATTGTATCTGTCCTTGGTTTAAAAGATGCCTCATCAATACTCAGTTTTATGTAGCAAGACCATTAGTTAAAATAATAAAGTCTTAAATTTCTTTGTGTATAGACAAAATCTTTCTGATTCCCTCCTTTATTTTATTCCAAATAGAAACAGAGTGCAGCCATCGGCATTTGGTATGTCTATGCTACCCGGTTTCCTTCAACAACTGTCCCTGTCATGAGACTGTCTTCATACAGTACCTGTCCTCTCCATTTCTCTTTCCCTCGCCTCCTACCCCATTATGGGAGAGGTTCTCTCTCCTCCTTCTCATATCACCCCTGGAAAGCTAATATCTCATGAGCTATAATTAACTCTGTGATTCTCTGCTACCCTCTTCCCCCCTTGAGCTTTCCCTACATTATGCCCCAATTTTTGTACATGGACCTCCTCTCAGGCTTTTCTTAAATGACCTAAATGGAGCATGGCATCTGTTTCCCTCCTGGGACACTGATGAATCCATTGTGGCATTTGTCTTGGAGACTTTTCCAGTTTGGCCAATTCTCTCATTTTTCTGCCTTCGATACTTGCTGGCAAGTGGGTGTGAGACTGGGACTATAGTGTTTTGAGGTTGTATTCATAGGATTAGTGAGACCATCTCCTGTCTGGTTGTATGACAGTGACTGTGCATTCAAGGGTTTCAGCCTCACTGATCCATTATAAAGTCCTCCATCAATTTTTCCTCTGATTTTTTTTCCCGTCACTGATGGTTGTTGACTAAACCCATTATTTCACAAGAGGTTGCAAATTGATGATGTTCCGATTTTACCCTTCCTTCTGCACTTAATAGTTAGTATTGTTCAATAAGGAAGAACTTGGCCAAACCACCCAAAGGACCTCTTTTAAGATTTTCCTTTGGTTTTCTGCAGTTTCACTCGGAAAGGACTAGACACCCCTGGAGCTGGGACTTCAAAGGCCCTTTATTCTGTTGTCCCTCATGCATATGCTACTGTCACTGTGGATCTTTCCATCTGTATGTTGTTACTAGTGTCCCTTATATTTTAATATCATTCTTAAAATCATACATTTAAATTTTCTTTATTCTTCTTCTTTCTTTCTTGTGGCTCTGATTTCTAACCTAGGGTCAGGTCATGCTTTAAAATTTTACAGTCCTACATTTCTTGGCAACAGCCTGGACAAATCCTATTTTCCCATGAAGGACAAAGCAATGCCTGACCACGAAGAAGGACACTAATTCTCTCTGTTCTTTTATTTGCTTATTTGGGGGCTTTGTCCAAGTCACCCAAATTGAGCTGTCCTTCACCTTCACTTCCATTGGAGTTAGCACATACCTAAATCAGCCAGGTACCCTACATCAATAGCACTTCATGGCCAATAGTAGATGTCGAATAAGTACTTCCTGTCTGCTGACTCAGCCATGCTTTCGCTTAGACTGTCTCTTGTCACCTTCATCTCACATGCTTTTAAACACTATCAGTGAAGCTTGATTGCCTTTGAATAACAAAAACCCCAAATGAGCTTTGCAGTTGGCGTTACACTCATACTCATACATGCACAAACAGACGACACAGACAGAGAAATCTACAATTATTAGTTTTGGCTCAAATATACCAGAGAACATATAAGTTTCTTATCCCTACTTAACAGTTGTAAAATGACTAGTATTGCTCCAGTTTTTCATCTGATAAAGAGGAGGGTCTGAGGTGTTCGGCAGTGGTAGACCATGTCTTTAGCATGTCAACACCCTATGTCCTATCCCCAGCACCAAGAACAGAACAAACGGAAAGAAAGAAGGAGTCATGGACCGTAGCAATCACAAGGCTGCCTTGATCTGAGTGCAGAGCCTGTGAAATATTTATATTTGTCTTACTCTTGTACTTAGTTATCCTAGACAAAACTGCAGCTTTGGTGGAGGAAACTTGTCTTTTGGTTGAGAAGCAACCCTTGGCCTCGTCTCTGTCATTCCCTGGCTTGAGATGCCCTTCCCACCTCACCCAGGGAAATCTTACTGAGCTGTTAGGATTCCCATGAAATGTCACCTCTTTCTGGAAGTCTCCCCAGGGTTTCCTAGTAGGAACTTTCTTTAATTCTTTGGTTTAATAAGCCATCTCTTTGTGGCTAGTAAATGACAGATCCCACTATCTTCAGACACTATGGATGGAGATAAGATGGAGTCACTGTACTGACAGAGCAGGTTCTAAAACCCAGATTTAGATCATTACTTACTGGTTACAAGGTTTCTGTGAGAGATAATGAAAAGGTTCTGCCAACAAATGGTGGGAATGGAGCACAATAAATGTGTGAATGTGAATGTAATCAAAATGGCAAATGTTATAGTCTATACATTTTAGCACACATGTGCACATGCACACATGCGTGCGCACGCGCGCACACACACACACACACACACACACACACACACACACACACACACACACACACACACACCAGACTAGAAAAACAAAATACCAAGTTTCCATGGCACAGGCCAAGCCAGGAGAGGCAGACAGTGTTGAGTGCACAGAAGTCATCTAACTGTTCGGGCTCTGGATCTTGGCTCTGCAATGGTCAGCTGGGCCACAGGAAAGTGGACACTGAGTCCCAGCCAGGACCTGGAGGGCTACTGAACAGTGAACATGT
>PVIR01025919.1:0-24430 GCA_004026965.1 Petromus typicus | reverse complement strand
CAATACTGGGTGTGGAGACCCACACCCAGCAGCAACCAGTACCACATACCACAGTGCCGGGCGTGGTGGCTCACGCCTGTAATCCCAGCACTCGGGAGGCAGAGGCAGGAGGATTGTGATGTGAGTTGGAGGCTGAGCTCGGGGCCAGCCTGAACCACAAAGCGAGACCCTGTCTCAAAAAACCTAAAAAAAAAAAAAATTTGAGGTGACATTCAAGGAGCAGCGTCAGGTAGAACGTCAGGTAGAACGTATTGAAGTCTGAAGTTCAAGGCTGAGCTCAGGTGAGGTTGATTTGGGAGTCGCAGCTGTAGTGAGTGCGGACACCACCACCACTCAGGGTGAGTCAATCTTCACAGGCTGAGGATACCTGTTCCCTGGCCACCTCCACTTTTTTTTTTTTTTTTTTTTTAGGTTTTTTGAGACAGGGTTTCGCTTTGTGGTTCAGGCTGGCCCTGAGCTCAGCCTCCAACTCACATCACAGCAATCCTCCTGCCTCTTCCTCCCGAGTGCTGGGATGACAGGCCTGAGCCACCACGCCCGGCACTGTGGTATGTGGTACTGGTTGCTGCTGGGCGTGAGTCTCCACGCCCGGTATGGTATGTGGTTACTGGGGAATTGAACCCAGGCCCTTGCACTTGCAACACAGGCGCCGGAACCACTGAGCTAACTCCCCGACCCTGGCCACCTCCACTTCTGACCAGCAGGCTGTAAGAGCTGAGGCTCCTACTATTGCTCTGGTTAAAAAATGTGCTAGAAAGCTCCGCAGAACTCGGGATAGCAGTCTACTTGTATTTATAGTATAACAGTTGCCAAAGGATCTGGAGTTGGAACCAGCCACAGGAGGACCCAGAGGCTAGGTGTGGGGACCCCAAAACACAAGGTTTATGTTGTCCTCCCCCTGTGGAGTCAGGATACGTCACCACCCCAGGCACACTGATGTGTGACAGTTGCTAAGAAGTGCAAGTGGTTGGGTTTCTTTTTGTGGGTGATTGATTGGTTGAATCTTTGCACACAAGCCCTGATCCTGTTGTTGGGTGGCTGATCTTTGTGGCCTGGCCTGGTCCCATCCTGATGGGCTAGATTAGTGTCACCCGTCTGAAGCCTGCCATCACTCCCCTCCGTAGATGGTCCATCAGGGCCCATCAGGGCACTAAAGACTCTTGTTCTAACTCAGGAAGTGCCAAAGATGTAGGCTGTGTCCCTGGAGCCAGGGGCAGAGGCGGCCACATCATTACACAGGTGTTTTCGGACTGGAAACTTGAACTGTCAGGATTGTGTAGAACAAGAATTAAAGTTCATTCATGCAGAAAGATTGCCACACATTCAAGGCCAGCGTACTTGAGCTACATAGCAAGAACCTGTCGGCCAGGGATTTAGCTCAGTGGTTCCAGCACCTGTCTTGCAAGCACAAGAGCCCAGGTTTGATCCCCCTGACAACCACATACAATACTGGGTGTGGAGACTCATGCCCAGCAGCAACCAGCACCACATACCACAGTGCCGGGTGTGGTGGCTCACACCTGTAATCCCAGCACTCGGGAGGCAGAGGCAGGAGGATTGCTGAGATGTGAATTTGAGGCTGAGCTCATGACCAGCCTGAACTACAAAGCGAGACCCTGTCTCAAAAAACAAAACAAAACAAAACACCTGTCTCCCTGCTCCCTTCTTCTCTATCACATACACAACCAAAGACAAGGATCAAGAAATGAGATAAGATGGTAGCTGGGTAGGGGCTATGTGACGACCAGGGTATTGTTCTTTTCTCTTGAGGGATAATGAGTGTTGCTTTCAACTGTTTTAGAAGTTTCTTAGAGAAGAAAGATATGTATTCTCTTATATATAATCCACAGTCCAGCAGTCCTTTGGGGTCAACCTCAGCCATGTTTCTGAGAAGCCGAGTTCTTTCCAGTTTAGCCTGGTATTCTTGGTAGGGCCCCTTCCTTGGACTGGTAACATGTTGGTTCTAGCTGTCCCAAGCATCACCCGCAGATCAGTGGGAAAAGGACAGTCCATCTTTTCCCATACACTCTAAGTGGTGGGGGGAATGTTCTAGAATCTTCCAGCAGACTTCTTCTCACGCCCATTGGCTAAAACTCCATCACAGACTTATATGTGAATCAATCACCAGGAGTAACTGGAAGAGAAAAACCTCATGGTCATACACGACAGGGCTGAGGAGAGAGGTGTGACGTGTCACAGAGGAACCCTGGAGTCCCCTGGAGACCAGAGCCAGGCCCAAGGCCACGTGGGGGCCCAAGAGTGGTGTAGTTTTCCTCGCTGACCTTCAGGTGTCAGGTGTATGTGGACAGAAGCCCCACAGAAGGGCGTGGTGGGGGAATGTCCCTCCCAAGAAGCCAAATCACGACTGGAGCATTGTTTGGGCCTTCATCCTTGGCCAGTGACCCATGGAGATTCTTGTCTGTCTGGTCGCTTTTGACTGGGGGGGGGGCGCGGGGCGGGGCCTGTTAACTGCGGGGGTTGTTTTAGGACGAGGGCAGTGAGCATGGGGTGGTGTAGGAAAGTGACACATGGGCATCGGAGATGTGGCCTCGGAAGAGCACAGAGAAAGGGAAGAGGCTGGGCAGGGGGTAGGGTCACCTTGGTCAGGCCTTGCACAACCTGGCCTAGGCACGGAGTGGGGTTGGGGGGTCAGAGGCTGAGCCGGACGGACCCTTGTGGCTGAGCGGAGGCCGAGGTGGAGGCAGAAGTCTTTCTGGGTAGGCACCAGGCCCGCCTTTACGGTGCTCAGAGCCTGATTTGGCCCCCAAGGGTATCCAGGAGAGAGCTGGGGACTCATGGCAGTGGGGAGTGGGGAAGGCACATGGAGGGTGGTGGGGGCCATGGTGCCCGGAGAGGCAGGCAGGGGCCAAGGGCAACTCCTGCGGCTCCCCCTGCCGCCCAGGCTGGTTGAGGGACCCAACTGCCGGCTCCGTTCCTAGAGTCCTCTAGAAGAGTTTTCACCTTGTATGAATTCTGACAAATTCTTTCCCTCCTTCAAGAGAATCTCCGCAGAAATTTTACATTGTGCCTCAGTTTACAATGAAGTCCTGTTCTTCCGGGCTAGACTTCCTGATGTCAGGCCTCCACTTCTCAGCCTTGGGCTGGTCGGCTTTCCGGTCGCGGTCTTGCTGCCCTGTGGCTGCTCCTGGTGCTCCCGCCGCAGGGCCACCTGTCACCTGTCCCGTTCCATCAAAGCTCTCTCGTCAGCTTGTCCTTCCTTGTGTCCCCCCAGGTGACAGCCTGCTGCTGGCGAAGAACCCGCCCCCGGCCCCGCCACAGCCGCAGCCGCAGCCGCAGCCCCCGCCGCACCCGCAAAGCCTGCCTGCGCTCGCGGTGCCCGAGACCCCGGGCGGCGCCGCCGGCCGCGCGCTGCTGGACGAGGGCTTCGCGGTGCTGCCCGGGGAGCGCGGCCCCGGCGAGGCGCAGGCAGGCGCGGAGGGGGGCGCGGGTTCGGGCGCAGGCTGCGGCGGGGGCCCCAGTGGGGGCCCGGGGGCGGGGGGCGGCTGCGGCAGCTGCTGCCCGGGAGGCCTGCGGCGGAGCCTCCTGGCTCACGGCAGCGGCGGCGGCGGCGGCGGCGGCGGCGCGCGCAGCAAGCCCTACTCGTGCCCGGAGTGCGGCAAGAGTTTCGGGGTGCGCAAGAGCCTCATCATCCACCACCGCAGCCACACCAAGGAGCGGCCCTACGAGTGCGCCGAGTGCGAGAAGAGCTTCAATTGCCACTCGGGGCTCATCCGCCACCAGATGACGCACCGCGGCGAGCGGCCCTACAAATGCTCGGAGTGCGAGAAGACCTACAGCCGCAAGGAGCACCTGCAGAACCACCAGCGGCTGCACACGGGAGAGCGGCCCTTCCAGTGCGCGCTGTGCGGCAAGAGCTTCATCCGCAAGCAGAACCTGCTCAAGCACCAGCGCATCCACACGGGCGAGCGGCCCTACACGTGCGGCGAGTGCGGCAAGAGCTTCCGCTACAAGGAGTCGCTCAAGGACCACCTGCGCGTGCACGGCGCGGGGCCCGGGCTCGGCGCCCCTCCGCGGCCTCTGCAGGCGCCGCCCGAGCGGGACTAGGGCTGGGCGGGGCGGCGAGGGCTCCAGGTTCCTCCCGCCCTCTCGCCCACCGCCACCCGCAGGGATTGCACTCCAGACAGGGTCCCCCAGGGCCGGCAGGGCTGCCCCGGCCTGTCTAGCCTGGACGCACCGCCCAGTGCATCTCCTGGAGCGGCCCGGGGAGGTGCCGGAAGGACAGCCGGGGGCGGGGGACCCCACCAGCCACGGGCTGCAGAGGTGATGGGGAAGGCAGCCGGGGAGTCCAGACGCTGGCCTGAAGTAAGTCTGACCCCGAGGGCGGTCGGAGGCGCTCTGGGGAGGGAAGGAAGGTGCAATGAAGGGCCGAGGGATGCGCTAAGGGTACCGTCCTCGCCAGGATGACACTGCCTCGCGTTTCAATAGCGCTTTGTACTTTTTTAAAAGTGTTTTCTATCCGTTATCTCTTTTCACCCTTAGTCAATCCCTCCTAGAGAGGTGGGGTAGGGTTTTCCTGATGTGGTAACTGAGTAGAGGGAGACGCAGGGAAGATAGGTTCCCCAGGGTCCCCCAGAAGGGCGTGGTGGGGTTCCCGCCGCACGCACTGCCTACCTCCGCCCTCCGGGGACCGTCCCCGCCTTCCTGGTCTCTCCTCTCCCCGTGCTTCCCTCGGCCACCCTTCTCTCAAATCAGAAGCATCAGGGGCCAATTCCTGGGGTTACTGGGAACCGGGGAACAGACTGGCTACAAAATTGTCCAGGCGAGGCCTGGGCAGTCGCGCCCTGTCCTCGGGCCTGCCCTCCGCCTCCAGCCCCCGCTGGCCTCAGGCTGGTGCCGCGGCAGCTTCTCACTGAACAGTAGGGCTCTGCCCTTCAGAGGCAGCGGTGCTGCAGGTCCAAACAGCCATCCAGAAATGAGCGCCCAGGAGAGCCGGGCGGGGGGGTGCTAGAGTCGGAGCCCAGTCTCTGTCCTGCCCTGGGCTTCCAGTTGGTGCTATCTGTTCACTGACCATACTTGTGGACATGGACACAGACCCTACTATGCTCTGCCCTGCAGGCGCCTTGGGAAGCGCCCAAAGGACTCCCTTTCCCGTTGGTGCATTGCTCCGTGCCTCGGGGCATTGTGGCCCCAAGGGCCATGGTTTCCATTTCAGCGTCTTGCATGGCCAGGCACTGGGGTGGGGCGGCGTGCCCCAGGACCCTTGTGTGTGTCAAAAATGGCTTATCCTGCTTCTCCCGTGGATCCTGCTTTTCTCCCAGCCCAGGAGTGCAGTGGGCGGCCAGCACTGGGTGGCACTGCGTCCACCGTGGCGCCAGCCTGTGAGTGCCCTGCTTCTGCCCTCCTGCTCATCTGCGCTGCTCCACTTTCCTCAGACCCCTCCGTTTTTTGCCGTGCAAAGGGAATTCCTGAAATTAAATAAAAGGTATCCAGATCGCAGACTGCATGTTCACCGAGCTGGAGGGTTCTCCAGCGTGGCACCTACAGTAAAGCCTCAATGAACTGGAATCCAGTCACTGGAATGTCATTTCTTTCTTCTTAGAGAAACGGGGTGAGTGGAGAGATGAAACACAGGGTTCTGGGGAAGTGGGGAGGGTCCAGGGATTGGCTGGAACGTTATACTGCTTTCCAAAGCTGATGCGGAAAATTTACATTTTTACAATCTAAGACATGATAAATGAGATCCAGAATGTGGGGGGAAATCACCACTGAGATGTGGGTGGAAAACATTTGAACACTCAGCTTCAGTCCAATCCCTTTATTTTACCCCTAGAAAGCTGATTCCCAAAGAAGTGTAGTGACCAGTTTCCTGGAGCTGCGTGTGTTGGGCTCCACTAAGCCAAGGGCTGTCGGCTGCACCGTGATTGGCCCCAGCTCCAGCACAGGCCCTGAGAGCCCCTGACACTGTCCCCAGACCTAGTGAGGAGGTGACACTCGGAGCTGGCAGCTCACACCCTGAAGCAGGGTAGGGGTCCTGCCTTGAGGGAGTTTTATTTCTTTTTTAGAAAAAAATTTTTTAAAGTAAACTTTGGTTAAAATATTGAGGCATGTAGTAAACATTCAAATAGTAAAAGAAAAAAAAGAGTAAAACTTTTTCCCATGAAACTCCACATCCACCTCCTGGAGCTGTGCCTGTGTCCTTCTAGACCTGTGCTCTGTCGCGGCTGATTTACTCCCCCATCTCAGGGGTGCTTTCTGGATTTCCTGTCCCCTGCAGCCGGGAGGTTCCCAGCGGGGATGTCTGGGTCAGGTTGGGTCCCACTTAAAAGAGGGCAGAGAGCAGGTGGTCAGCTCATCCTGCTCGGGCCTCTGGCCCTTCTGTGTTGCCAGTTTGTGCCACTGTGTGGAAAGAGGGTGGCGGGTGCTCAGAGGTTGAGGTTGAGGATGGATAGAGTCCAGGATTTGTTACTCCTCTGTGAGTGAGCAGGAAGCAGGAGATGCAGTCTTTGTCCTCTGAGATTCTGAAATCTAGTGGGAGATAAGAACACGATGGCTGTGTACCGGTGGGGACATGGAGAATTACATGCTGGACTTCCTTTACCGCATACCCCAAGGACATCAGACAAAACCAGCAACACCAGAGAAGCCATGACTGAAGCTCTGGGTTTCCAGAGAATAGGTCCCACTATCCCAGGTACCCTCAGCTATACTGTGAGAGTAGCTGTCCCCAGGACAGGCCCCAGGAGCACCATACGGTCATAAGTCTGCCCCTGGAACTGATCAAAGTTGGTGATACTCAGGACATTGTACACTAAGTTACATTTTTAGCTTTAGCACATGTGAGAATAGGTACCATTGAGGTGCATGTGATTGGAGCTGGGAGACAAAGTCACACGCAGAGGAGCTGGCAACCAGAGGCCGCAGCGCTGGCTTCACAGTGGTGACGGGAGGAGCGGAAGTACAGGGAGCTGTAGGGGTCAGGCAAAGTCTCATGGAGAAGTGAGGGCTGGATGCGGCAGAGAGAAGAGAGAAAGGAGGTAATGAGGGTAAGGATGGGATTGTAAGGAAGCATACTGGCCTCGCCAGAGCACCAGCGGCACAGCCAGGCCAGGAGAGGCCTTGAACACCCAGACTGTCCCAAAGACAGGCTGCCACTTTGGCTGGGACCCTTCCCCTGCACCTCCAGAACTGCTGAGAGGCCAAGTGGGCCAGATCTCAAAGGAGGCCGGCAAGCACTCAAAGAAGTCCGGAGAGGACAGGCAAAAGCCAGACACCAGCAAAAGTCAACTTTACAGGGAAATGATATCACAGTCACAGATTTGGGCACCATAACTCTCTGTCTGAGATCCAGGCCCTGGCTATTGGGTATTGGCAGGGACTAAGGAGCAAAAAGTAGGAACTCCACACCAGGTGAACAGCCTGTGCCTATGGGTCCCTCCAGCTGTTAATATTATAAAATATGCAACAGAGACAGTCCTAGTGAGAACTAGCTCTGCATTAGCCTGGGTGGCAAAGGTAAATTTTCCCCAACATTCAAATACTTTGAAAGTCAAAGATGGAGTCTTACATCAGCTCACCACAGCAAAGGGCCCCAAATTAGATCTAACATATTAGCCATCACTGTTCTTAAAAGACTTTGAGCCATCTTCACTGTCAGGGATTTCTCAGGGTTTGCCTTCTAGATCTTGTATCTGTTTGCCTCTCAGAGGAATAGTTCCCTTCTCTCCCAAGATGTCCAGAGATATCACTGAATCCTATTTTTATGGAGTGTCACGTGTCTTAATCTACCCACCATCTGCTGTCCAACCCAAACCATTGGGCTTCTTATTCCACACAGAAAAAAGCCAATAACACTCTGCCTAAACAAAATACTATTCTTTTTTGAAGAAGAATTCTATGCAAGTTTTTAACCAATTAATGAAGATTTAAAGAGATTTTGTATTAATACTTTCAAAATTCAAAATGTGGACAAAGAATATGCAATACAATATCTAGCCAGGTGTGGTGGCTACACCTATAGTCTCAGCTACTCAGGAAGTTGAGGGAGGAGGATCACTTGAGCCCAGGACCCGAGGACTAGCATGGGCAACATAGTGAGACCTGTCTGAAGAAACAAACAAAAAACCCCCCAAGTCTCTGTCACCAGTTCCTCTGGAAGCATTAAAGTTATAAGTTCTCACAACCCAATAAATATAGTCTAATACTTCTCTTTTTTTTGGTAGGAATGGTACAACAGTGTTATATTTTTAGCTTCTTTTTTTTTTTTTTTTTTGAGACAGGGTCTTGCTTTTGTAGTTCAGGCTGGCCCTGAGCTCACTATGTAGCCCGGCTAGCCTCAAACTCACAGCAATCTTCCTGCCTCTGGCTCCTGAGTGCTGGGATTACAGGCGTGAGCCACCACACTTGACACTGTGGTATGTGGTACTGATTGCTGGTGAGCGTAAGTCTCTACGCCCAGTATTGTGATATGTGGCACTGGGAATCAAACTTGGTACCTTGCGCTTGCCAGGCAGATGCCAGAACCACTGAGCTAAATCCCTGGCCCAAAAGTATAATTTTTAATTAATCTATAGTATTTGTTACTGTTGCAGAGTTTCTTTTTGCAGTTGATTTTTTTTTTGGGGGGGGGGAATTGTGATAGGATCTTGTTATGTAGTCCAGGCTGGCCTTGAATTTTCATGTAGCCCAAGAGACCTTGGATGTGCCATCTTCCTGCCTGAGCCCCACCAAGTTTCGGGATTATAGGTCTGCACTACCACGCCTAAAAAAGTATTCATCTCTAAAAATGGACGAGATAATGTCTAGGATCACTCTCATATTGTACAAATCTATAGATGATGACACAGGTAGGAAGAATGTTATTTTCTTCATTCTTCTACTACCACTGTCACAAGTGGGAGTAATAGAAAACCACATTGAGAAATTTTGTAAGAGGCATGGTGGGAAAGGACAAATGGATGGCTTCTAGGGGACACAATGAGTGACATTTACCTTGGTGAACTCATTGTGTTGTACAAGGCTTGGAGCTTCAAAAGTGAAGCAGCAATAAGAAATTGCCTTCTTTCGACTCCTTGATGTGTACTGGGCACTCAGCTACATAAACACTTCACCTAAATTATTTCTTCCAATACCAACAATGGCCATAGAATGAGATTTTTATATTCTGAGTGGGAAGACAAGGTCAACAAGACAGAGCATAAATCCCTCTACCTAGTGAAGGAGGTAGACTCAAAGAATATAATGGCTGGGAATGATGGTGCATCCCGACACCCAGGAGGCTGAGGCAGGAGGATCATTGTGAGTTTGAGGTCAGGCTGGGCTACACAGTGAGTTCAAAACTAGGTAGGACTATACAGCAAGACCTTGTCTCTGGAAAAAAGATAAAGAGGAAGAAGAATGACCATGAGCGCTCCTGGACAGATGCTATTTCAAGGATTTGACCTCAATTCACTCATTTAATTTACACAAGTCTGGGAGCTAAGAACTATTATTATTTCCCAGTAATAGAGAGGAAATAGCAGTACCAGGAGTTCAAACCCTGCCCAGAGTCCACCTCTAGCAACCCTCCTTCTCCTCGCTAGACATAGCACTGTACCATCTGAGGGTCGTAAGACACCCCTCTGTGTCTGAGGACAGTGAGTGAGTGGGGCGGACTCTGGCAGGGCCTGGCTGGCTGACTGGCCTCAGCCTGGCCTGTTCTTTCTTTAGAGTTGCTAATATTCAATCAAGCCCTGCCTGTCTGATTGCCCTGGAAATCATGCTCTGTGAGATGATTTTTCCTATCCTTATTCTCTTATTCACCACTAAATCAAAAATGTTTGTGAGCACTTTGGAGTACAGTAAGTGGCAGATCCATTGGGAAGAACTTGTAGTGGAAGAGACACAGATGATTTACATGAAAACTAGGTGCTGAGACATTTCTAGTAAGAGAGATTGCGTGTCATCATGTAGACCGGATGGACAAGGAACAGCTCTCGGAGGAGGCTGCATCTGAGCTGAATTTTACATGTATAGAAGGACTAGTCTAGTGAAAGTCATTTCCTGTTGGTTTAGGGAGTTCTCACTGGGTGTAGTGGTACAAGTTTGTAATCCCAGAACTCGGGAGAAAGGCAAGAGGATCACCACAAGTTCGAGGTCACCCTAGACCATAAAATGAGATCCTGTCTTAAAAAAAAATGTTTAGTTCTCAAAAATAAACAGCAAGAAGTGTAGTCAGAGGAAGCATCGCTTGGCTTCATTAGAGGTGGCTGTTCATTTCACTTTGCTCCACTGTTTTTAAAAGTGGAATTATTGTCATTATTATTTGGTACCAGGAATCAAACTCTGGACCTTGTGCTTATGAGGCGGAGACTGGAACCCCTCAGTTAAATCCCCAGCATCCTTCACTTCTAGAGAGATAGTGTAGTGCCACGTAGGTAAGTGCATCTGTAGTAGTGGTGCTGGCATTGCGTCTGAAGTAGATAGGAATCAAATAACAACGTTGCCACGTTTTCCAAAGCAAACTCCCCACGCATCTTCTAACACGAAGCGGGAGGATGGCAGTGAGTATCGAAATCAAAGCTATGGTGCACTTTTCAGCTCATGTAATCACCATAATTAATAGGCTGTACTGGGCTGATATGACCCCCACACTGTTGCTATGGCAAATCCTAGCAAAAGTTGAGCGTTTGGAAAAAAACAACTTGCCATTGGGGACCATATCTCAAATCCTCAACTAGGTGACATGCTTTTGCCTCGAGACAGAACTTCATTTTTTTATATACTTTATTAGATCCCTCAAAGCATTTAGCATTTTGCTAATCGGGCACACAGAACCCGAGGGCTTGCCCTAAATTTGGAACCTGCCCTTTGAGATCTCAGTTGCGCTTTCTTTTCCACCACGCCATTTGGAGCCCCAAGCTGCAGTTCAGCCTCCCGCCGCACAGGGGCGCAATGGAAATCCTTTGCCGTGGGACGAGCGGCAGGAGCGGTCTCCGGCTGGGGAGGGCCCGGCTCCCAGAATGCACTTTGTATCAACACGGCGGCGGGGCGGTTTCGGGAGGTCCGGCGGCTGGCGGAGGGCACGCAGCGCGAGGGCTATCGGACGGGCCCGGCGTTGAAGAACGACTGGAGCCATGGCGGAGTCGGCGCCCCCTCGGGTAGGACTCTCGCCGGGCCCGGAGGGCGTTCGGGATGGCGGCGCCGCTGCCGGGGCGGGGCTTCGCGTTGCACTTGGTCCGGCGCTCAGGTTCCCGGGCTGCAGTCGGCCAGCTGCACACCCTCTGTCCCCGCGCCCCTTACACTGTCGTCCTTTTCTTCTCTACTTCCTCCTACTCTGGCTTGGCGCCTTGGCACTGTGCGCCTTCGCCCAGTAACTTCTGTGAACCTAATGTCACATTCTTGGGTTTGTAACTGTGCCCACCCATTTCCCCTTCTGGTCCAGAGACCCCATTTCCGGGTTGGAGCAAGGGCGCTGCCCCCGAGTTCACCCGAGTGGTCCAGAGAGTCCGGGACTCTTCGCCTCTCTGCGACTAGTGCTTGCTGATCTGACGCTTGACCCGTTTTTTCTCCCTCACTTTGGCGGCAGATCTTTGTCCTAGAACAAAGATTGAAGTCGAGCGAGGTTTTCTCTCCCTGGGGCCCTGTGGTCTTACCCTCAGTGTAGTTTAGTTGCTGGCTTTTCTTTGCGAAGCCCAGGAGCGCTTTCTCCCTTTCCATCTCCCTGAACCATCCTTTTTCTGAGAAGGTCTAGACCCTGGAGCTTGGTGTGAGGATCCCCTGTTTATGAAGTCAGGAAATTGGGAGTTAAGTCCCGAATGAGCTCTCCGCTGTCCATTTCGGTGGTTTGAGCTAACGTGGTCATCTTTCTGGGTTTCTTTTTCTTTTAACGGTGACTTAAAGTGCTGGATTAGTGGTTAGATGTTCTCTAAGGTTCCTTCCAGCTCTGACATCCTCATACTGTTCCAAAGTTGTGGTTAACTTAATATGGGAGGATTTACCATGGAAAGGGCAGATGGAGCCGAATCGGCTTTAGTGCATCTGTTTTTGATTCAGAATCACGAGCGGTCTTTTGTGAGAATTGAGGGCGGAGCTCCTTTCCGTGAACAAGGTAGACTGTATTTGATTGTAACCGGAAGTGGATAAAAAGGAGGGTTGCCTTAGCGAGCATTTGCTTTCAAGATAGTTAAGTTGAGACGACGAGATACAAATTTCTATAGTATTTTACATTTGACTCCTTTAGGCTGAGCAAATCAAATCAAAGACTTGAGTTTTCCTTAATCCCAAAACAGTACTAAAGAGAGCAGGAGGACCCTGCCGCTGATTGCAGGTCCTTCTGTGATTACGTATGTCATCAACAGACCTTGTTTAGAGGAAGTCTTAAAGACCATAAAAATCCAGATCATGATTGTATAATTTGTGGATTTGTTGTTGTGGAGCTTATACTGTTCTTGAGCGCATTTCTATCCTCATTCTTCAGCTGAAGATCTGTATCTCTAGACTGAGTAGGTCCCTGTTGAAAGCAACTAAAAATGCTGAGGAGAAAAACCTAATAAGTTTATTGAAATGTGCAGTAAATAATTGGAGCCTCAAACCAAGTGAAAGAGGGAACTCCTAAGAGGTGAGTGGAGGTCTGATGCCAACTTTAAAGAGATTTTCTGGACATTTATTTTTGTTAACTTAGTAAGCAGACAGTTCAGAGCCTAAGGTGGAGGAGGGTCTGGAAAGTCCTCTATCTTAATCCGATAAAAGCTGAGGCTCCAGTATTCTAAGAATTAACCAAAAGTGAGCTCTTACCCCTTAATGATTGTAGAAAAACAAAACAACAAAAACTTGTCTAACCTTAACAGTGAGAGTTAGGTAAAAGGGTGGTGACCATCATGGGGATTTATTGCTTAGATTAATATTGCCTAAATGATCCAAGACATCATCTATAGTTGGAAGTAGAACTCCCAGTTGTCTGAAACACAAATCTTTTCTGGAGAAATATGCATTTAACTTTCATACTTCAACCAATTCTCATAGATCAAGTTCTAAGAAATACGAATTTATGATAAAGCAATCAAGGAAAACCCTTAAGCAAAAGTCAGTAAAAATAACAGTGAACAAAATTAGACCCTGAAAGATTTCAGATACTGGAGTTATCAAAACACAGTATGAAGTAACTGTGTTTAATATTTAAAGACAAAGGTTGGAAAATATAGGGAAGGACCAAGAGACTAAAAAATACCCACACAGCTTTGAAAAAGAATCAAATTGGGGGCCGAGGATTTAGCTCAGGTTCTAATGCCTGCCTTGCAAAGGCAAGGACCTGGGTTCAATCCCTGGTAACCACATACAGCAATGCTTGGCATGGAGACTCACGCCCACCAGCAATCAGAGGCACTTACTGCAGAGGCAGGAGGATTGCTGTGAGTTTAAAAAAATTTAAAAAAAAAAAGTTTTAGGAAGTGAAAAAGAATAAAAAATTCTAACAAGGAAAAATGTAATTAAAATGTAAAAGGCAGTGTGAAAGCTTAGCACAACTGATTGGTGGAGGTAAAGAAATTCTACAAAACACAGTAAAAACAAGGCGGAAAACATGACATGGTAAGAGATATGGAAGATGGAATGAGAAAAATGAGATTCATCTAATCAGAATTCTTGGAGGAAAGTACCCACAGCATACCTTATACTAGAGACTGTATTTGGTAGTAGCTCAGGTTGATATTGTAGGACCGATACTAATACATAGAAAGTCAGTGGATATCAATCAGGATCAACAAAAAGGAATTCCTGCCTAGACATGTAATCATGAAAGCACAAAATACAAGACAGACTTTTTAAAAGCAACCCAGACAGAGAGATCACGTTTCATGAACTATAGTAAGACAATGGGGGCCAGCATTTAGCAGAAAAGACAGAAGACTTATGTTGGAATATTGTCAGTAAGTGGAAAGGAGGTACACAATTGGGATCCTGGAGGTTTATGTGCAACCAAAGCTTTTTCTAGAACATGGATAAAATAAAGACATTTTCAGATGAAACAGCTAGATGTGATGGCACGTGCCCGTGATCATATCTCTTGAAAGGATGAAGAAGGAAGATCACTGCAGGTTTGAGGCCAGCCTGAGCTACATAGTGAGATCCTGTCTCAAAGAAAAAAACACTTGCCAGTACAGTCATTAAAGGATATACTTCAGGTAAATGGAAAATCATTGCAAATGGAAAGTCTAAAAATGTAAGAGTGTGATTTATGAGAATGGGTTAATTTAAAGAAATGTTAGCTGAGTAAAGCAGCGATAATTTCTTGTGGAGTTAAAAGCAGAAAGAATTAAAACACATGACAACACTGATGTAAAAGTAAGGAAGAGATGATCAAAATTCACATGCTTAAAGTTTTTAAGTATGCATCCTGTAATTTCTAGGACAACTGTTAAGACTATATAACTCACAAATTAGAAGAGAATAAGAAAAAATTAGAAGACAACAGAGAAGATGAAAAGATTGCACAAAAAGGAAAGAATAAGCAATTAGAATAAATATAGATGAACTGATGTTCTAGTTAAAGGCAAAGATGGTCAGGATGAAAGAAAATCCTGCTATGTTTTTGTGAAGTAAAACTAAAAGATAAGTCTAAAGAAATATTTGATTGTTAAAAATATGTAAAAGTGGGGGCCGGGGAGTTAGCTCAGTGGTTCCAGCGCCTGTCTTGGCAAGCGCAAGGACCCGGGTTTGATCCCCGGTAACCACATACAATACTGGGTGTGGAGACTCACGCCTAGCAGCAACCAGTACCACATACCACAGTGCCGGGCATGGTGGCTCACGCCTGTAATCCCAGCACTTGGGAGGCAGAGGCAGGATGATTGCTGTGATGTGAATTTGAGGCTGAGCTCAGGGCCAGCCTGAACTACAAAGCGATACCCTGTCTCAAAAAAAACCTAAAAAATATAAAAGTGGGCTGGAGATTTGGCTCAGCGGTTCTAGCGTCTGCCTGGCAAGTGCAAGTTCCCGAGTTTGATTCCCAGTAAGCACATACCACAATGCCAGGTGTGGTGACTCTCATTTATAATCCCAACACTCAGGAGGCAGAGGCAGGAGAATTGCTGAGTTTAGGACCAGCCTGAACTACGAAGCGAGACCCTGACTCAAAACAAATAAGATAGAAGTAATTGTAAAAGTAATGCTAGTAAAAAGAAATTGATTTAAGTATATTAACATGGATAAAGATAGAAACCTACTGATACTTTTATAATGGTAAAAACTTCAATTTATCAACTCCATGAGATATTTTTTTTTGAAGCAAGGTCTTGCTTTGTAGTTCAGGCTGGCCTGAGCTCACCCTGTACCCATGCGAGCCTTGATCTGCCATGGACACAGCTTCCTCGGTGGAGCTCACCTTGTTCACGCTGAGGCGGTTCGCCTTCTGTTTGCTTCTGGCTGCCTGCGGTTCACTTTCTGGATAGCTTAGTCTGCAGCTTTACTTTGGGGGGTTTTTCCTATCTGTTTTTATACTTTGTTCGAAGTATTTTTTATGACAGCTAACAATTTTTCCTCCCTTCTTTGAAGTCCTCCTTACTGAGCTCCTGTTTACACACAGTAGAGTTTGCTCAATCCAGAGTTCAGTGCGTTTCGACAAATGAACAGCCGATGAATTACTAAGGTATAGAACATATCCATTGTCTAGGAAAGTTCCCCTGTAGTTCTTTGTAAGTAGTCTCCCAGGGCCTGACAACCAATGATCTCTCCATCCCCCTAGTTGCGTCTCTTCCCAAATGTCGTGTAAGTGGATCACACTGTATGGCCATGTGTGTCTGGCCTCTTTCGCCCTGTGTGCTCTGCTCAGTTCCTTTTTCACCACTGAGTAATACTGTGCTGTGTGGTGAGCTGTCTAGGGCTGCTGGAGCAGTACTGTGTCACAAACGGAGTGGCTTCAACAACAGAACTATGTCGTCGTACTCTCCTAGAGGCTAGAAGTCCAAAGCAGAGTGTCCGGTTGGTTCCTTTGAGGTTCCTGCCTCCCCTGCAGTATCTTCTGGTGACCCCATGTATTTCGCTGGTTGATGATAGCACAGCTTCAGTCTCTGCTCCGTCTTCATATGGCCGTATCTCTGTGTCTGCATGTCATCTTCTGTGTGTGTCTCTGTGACCAGATTTCCCTTATAAGGACACCAGTGACTGGATTAGAGCCCACTGTAATCTCGTAATTTGATATTCTTGGAAAAACTCTCTTCTGAATGAAGTCACGTTTTGAGATACTGGCTGTTAAGGCCGCTGTATAACTTCTGGGCAGAACACAGTACAGCCCCATAACATACAGGTGGGTGGGCCACAGTTTTCTGTTCAGAACAAAACAGAGGAAGAAATGAGGCTTCAGGGCTCTTTCCAGCCTCTCACTGTGTGGAAGAGGGAGTTTACTCATCTCCACCCCATGTGTAGTTGCTTTCTTGGCTCTGTGTTTGCACATGGCCTTGTCTGACTGACCGTGTGTCTTGGATCCTTCAGCACAGGAGAAAGCGGCGCTCTGCACCATTGACCTCTTCCACTCCGCCTTCACAAACCACAGAGAAGAGCCCGTATTTCCAGACCACAGAGATCTCGCTATGGACGGTGGTGGCTGCTCTTCAGGCTGTGGAGAAGAAAATGGAGTCCCAGGCAGCCCAGCTGCAGAGCCTGGAGGGCCGCACAGGAACGGCCGAGAAGAAGCTGGCCGACTGCGAGAAGACAGCCGTGGAGTTCGGCAACCAGCTGGAGGGCAAGTGGGCCGTGCTGGGGACCCTGCTGCAGGAGTACGGGCTGCTGCAGCGGCGGCTGGAGAACCTGGAGAACCTGCTGCGCAACCGCAACTTCTGGGTGCTGCGGCTGCCCCCGGGCAGTAAGGGCGAGGCCCCCAAGGTAGCCTCCCTGACCAGAGAGGCCGCAGGCCCACGCCGCGTGTGGCTTGCCCCTCGTGGTGCCATCCAGGCACTCCCTGTGCTGTCTGTGATTGCAGGTGTCCAGGGCCCTTGAGAACGACGGTGTCTGCTTCTCAGAGCAGGAGTGGGAGAACCTGGCCGACTGGCAGAAGGAGCTCTACAGAAACGTCATGCAGAGCAACTATGAGGCGCTGGTCTCCCTGAGTGAGTAGTCCCGCCCCCCTCTGCCTGGCCCCTGATCTGCCTGCCAGTGGCTACAGCCCTGCCAGGCCCTGGGCCCCTCTGCTCTTGGCCTGGCTGAGAGAAGTGGGCATCTCTTGGTGCTCCCACTAACAGAGACTTCAGAAAGGCCGCTTGTATTTCTTAGCTGTGGTCTCCGCATTGTCTCTTGAAAATATTTAGTAGATAAGGTTCTACCTCTGCACAGCCCGCTGGACTCTCTCAGTTTTTGGCTGGAGTCAGAGCCAGTCGTTTTGGTCTCAGTCTTACTTTGTTTTGATGAAAAGTGCTTTGTAATCTGTCTAAATCTGTGTGTAAATTATTATGTACGACAACAAATGCATTTTGTTAGTGGACAGAATCCTTTAAAATGTAAGTCCAGGGGCCAGGGATTTAGCTCAGTGGTTCTGGCATCTGCCTCGAAAGTGCAAGCTGTGGAGTTTGATCCCCAGTAACCACATAACACTATGCTAGGGATGATGATTCGAACCCATCAGCAATCAGTACAGGTACCCACACACCGCAGTGCCAGGTTACTCACACCCGTAATCCCAGAGCTCGGGAGGCAGAGGCAGGAAGATTGCTGTAAGTTTGAGGCTTGCCTGGGCTACATAGTGAGTTCAGGACCAGCCTGAACTACAAAAGGGACAACCTGTCTCAAAAAACAAACTAAAATAAAATAATAAAATGTAGGTCCATGGAGAAGCATAGTGATTCCTCATTTCACAAACTTAATCTGTTCCATAGTTTTAGAAAAGATGGCCATGTTTGTGTTTGTGTAAGGAAGATGGCTTCAGTCATGTTGTTAACCGATATAGAGCTTGCAAACAGAAATAAGATTTTTCCAAGTGCTTCTGTTTGTGAGCCAAGTTGTTCACAAAAGTGTGAATGGAGGTATGACTATCGTAGAGGCCGGGGGTTGGGGGTCAAAATGGGGCAGAGGGGCGGAGTGACCTCAGCTAGGTCACCTGCTGTCCCGTGTCTGTCACAGCGCCCATCTGACCTGCCGATTCTCTGCAAGGAGGAAGGTAGATGCCGGAAGAGGGCGTGGCAAGACATGAGCTGCACACAGAGTGTGTGGGGACAAAGTCTGAGCCCTATAGCTTTCTGCCTGAGCCCATGCTCCTTGTGAAGGCAGCCACTGCCTGGCCAGAATTGTCCCGTTGTCCGAAGTGCTAGAGGAACATGACCATCAGGGTGGCCTTCGGCTCTTCTGTGGCAGTCAAAGAGTGGACTCCTGCCGGTGCTCACTTTGTTCTTGTGTGGTTGACCAGTGTGTGAGCTTCTCTCTGCTCCAGCTCACGCTGTGCTGTTTCCAACCCAGAGGTCCTTGGCCAGCCGGAGGGAGAAGTGGAGCTGGGTGCTGAGATGCTGGGGGACCTGGAGGAGGAGGGCCTCATCGCCGCCCACCCTGGTGAGTGCTTCCGAATATTCTCTGCCCGCTGCCCACACGTCCCACCACAGAGCTGCATGTCATTCACTGCCGGTCCATGACCCTATCTGCATGTCTGGTTCTGGCCTCACCCCCGTCCCCTGTGTGCCTTAGCTCCTGCCACCCCATGGGCTCAAATCCAATGGTCACCCTCCTTCACGCCCTGAGCAGAGAGGCCGCAGCAGGATGTTGGCAGCGGGGTTGGAGTGGGCAGAGGAGCTATGGGAAGGAAAGACATTGCAAGTAGGCACGGGACAGAAGCCCAACACAGGGGAGAGCCAAACACGAGGAGTTTTAAGCTGCAGATTTGGTGTGGTTTTCTTTAATCCTTCCAATCTGTCAGTTTCACAGTTTCCTAAATTAGGGTGTTACATGTATTTTGTCATTTTGTACAGGGGTTGATTTGAGTTGGGGACCTGCCATTCATTCAGGGCACTGCTCTGTGAGAGGACCACTCCAAAGTCTAGCCCACAGGTCTGCACATGAATAGAACTGGGTTTTTATGAGTCTTGGAGCCTCATTAGTGTCCTCTCTTCCAGGTTATGCTAATTCCCCTATTCCAGGGGCTTGGATTTAAGTCCTTCCGGAAGGTTCATATGTTTGTTGGGTCTGGAGCTGCCCAGTGGTGCTGGAGTGTGATGTTCTCTTGGTCTTCTTTCCAGTGGACGGGGCCGCTATCAGACCGGAGATGCCGAGCCAGCTGGATGGCTGCATGTTCCCAGGCACAGCTGACGAGCCAGATTTCCTGGGCCCGGTGCAAACTGAGCTCTGGGATGAGCAGGGCAGTTCCGCCCTCTTGGAACCAGGTCCTGGGGACTCTAACCTTGAGGAGCCCCTGGAGAGCAGTAGAGACCCTGCCACTGGCAGAACTCCGGGCTGCTCCCCAAAGCGGAAACCCTACAGGCAGGCGCAGCGGGGCCAGGAGTGTGGGCAGGGCCTGAAACTGCAAAGGGACACTTCCGGCCCCTACAAGTGTTCTGAGTGTGACCTCCGCTTCTGCTATAAGCAGCAGCTGGCTGCACATCTGCGGAGCCATGTGGGATGGGCGTCCTACCCTGATGCGGAGCCCGAGGAGAGCCTCAGGCCCAGGCCACGGCTGAAGCTGCAGCCGAAGAAGGCCAGGTTGCATCAGTGCAGTGTGTGCCAGAGGAGCTTCAGCTGTAGGGTGAGCCTGGTGACCCATCAGCGCTGTCACCTGCAGGAGGGGCCCAGCACGGGCCCACGCATCCAGGAGAGGTTCTCTCCCAACAGCCTGGTGGCGCTGCCTGGCCACATCCCCTGGAGGAAAAGTCGGAGCTCCCTCCTCTGCGGCTACTGTGGCAAGAGCTTCAGCCACCCGTCCGACCTGGTGCGGCACCAGCGCATCCACACGGGCGAGCGGCCCTATAGCTGCCCCGAGTGCGACAAGAGCTTCGTCCAGAAGCAGCACCTGCTGCAGCACCAGAAGATCCACCAGCGGGAGCGTGGTGGGCCAGGCCCCGAGCCTGGGAGGCCCAATGGTGTGCTATAGGGTGCAGCCCCTCGCCGTCGGGGGCGGAGGGGGGCAGCGTCAGTGCCCCCGAGACACTGCGAGCCAGGGACTGACTGCTTCTGGTCTGCCTTCCCTCACCTGAGCGCCAGGCTGAGCCCCAGGCTGTCAAGTCCCTGTGAAGAGGAGTGCCCGCGCCTGCCTCTCCTGTCTTGGCCCATTACTGGGCCTGCCTGCTCCGGCTCCCTGCAACTTGACTCGGGTTCACTGGCCCTCTGGCCTCAGGGCTGGGCGCCGGTGAGCAGCTGCGCAGATGAGGACGAGCTCCGGGAAGCCTCTCCCTCCGGGTCCTCTCTTGTAGTTTCTGTTAATAACAAGTAGAAGGAGTAATTTAAGTGAGCAGTGACCCCACTCTGAAGACTGGGTTTTTTTGGAGTTAGATTCTAGTTGATTTAAAAAATATAACGCCAGATTTTGTTTTTTAAATTTCAGGAGTCATAGAAGTTGTTCCTAACTTGGGGACTGCCTGCCCTCTAGGAGGGAGTAGTTTATGGGCGTTTAGCCCACCCACGTGTACTGGGCCTACTGATTATCTCTGGAGGACCAAGGGGTGTCTGGAGGGCCCCACAGCCCCCAGGAAGGATCCTGAGGAGGGCCCCATCCAGTTCCAGTTCTAGGCAAGCTGGAGCCACACAAAGCAGCTCTCCCAGCCCCACTGAGCTCTCTGCAGCCTCCTGGGCCGATTTACTGGTCACCCGAGGTCGTTCGGCTTGTGCCAGCGGTCATCTGTCCCTGTTGCATCTGTCACGCCTGAGGTTGCTCAGTCACACTATACACCCTGCCCCAGCAAGGTGCGCCAGACGGGGCTCAGAAGCGCGGGGTGCTGGCTGCACTGTTGGCAGCCGGGCGGGCCTGCCTGGGCCAGACATGAGCCTCCTCTTGAATGATCTGCAGTTGCCTAGAATAAAACTTACTAGCAAACACTGGGCTCATGTTCTCTGTCAGGACCAGTCTTGTGTGGCAGGCGGCGGGGCAGGGTGGGAGCGTCCATGGCTGTGGCCACTCTGCAGACAGGAAGGGGAGCTGTGGCTCGAGGTTTCCGAGGTCACAGCCGGGGCTCAGCAGAGGAAAGCGCAGCTGGGGGGTGGGCGGGAAGTAGGAAGGCAGAGGTGTGGGCTGGGGAGGGTGTGCTAAAGACAGGCCCTCATGTGGCTGTCGGCCAGCAAACTCCCAGGTTAATGTACCTGGTGAAGTGAGAGCCATCAGGATCCATTTGGTTCCTCAGACCCCAACCACTGGTCTCCAGAGACACTTTGAGTATCAGCCATAATAGGGCCCTGCTCTGGATCAAGACCTGCGCTTAGAGGAGGGACAGACTAGAGGGTCCGGAGAAGCACAGCCCGGGACCCTTGGCGGGGTGGGTGGAGAGCCCGACCCCATCCGGCTGCTAATCGTGAAGAGGGCAGGTGGCCCAGAACCCCGAGGCAGGCATTAGAAATGTTGGTTTGGGGAGGCTGGGTGTGGCAGCCCACCTCGAATGCCAGCCTACAAAGGCTGAGGCAGGAAGAGCCTGTGCTTGCCATGGTTTCAAGTGCATTATGCAAAAATAACCCCCCTCCAGCTGTGTAGTGTGATCGGTTTACAGAGGTGCTGGAGATTGGAGAAGTGTGTCGAGGCTGGGCCGTGAACCCGCTTCCTTCGGAGGCCTGTCGGAGCTCACCTGCGGGGTGCTCCTGCTCCTGCCCTTGGCACAGAGTCAGTGCTGCACTGGGTCCCTGTTACCCACAATGTGGGACTCGAGCACCCCATCCCCACGTTGGAATGTGAGCCCTGGCACAGGAGGGCACATGGCCTCCTGCAGCCTGCTTCTCTGTCCTGTAGGGAGAGCCTGCCCTAGAGTAGCTGAGTGTAGTAAACAGAGGAAGGGAGCATAACTAGAACTTTTGCATTAAGTTCTAGTCTCCTGTGAGTTCACGGCACACGGCGAAATAATTAATACTTAGGCAGAAATGAGACTTAGAGAAAACTGAGCTTGGGTCTGAACCATGCTACTCTGGGCGGCAAGGACTCCGGATCCCAGCCTACCACACCTTTTATTATCTATATTCCAAAATACCCAGAAAGGCAAGGCCACACCAACAATAGTCCTAGAGAAGTTATGTAGATGAGGGTTCCTCGGGGCAAGGCAGATGTCAGCAATAGTCCTTGAGAAGGGGGAGATCCGGTGCAGTTCTGCCCTGAAGCATCACAGCATGTGAGACCATTGAGTCCCTGTTGTTACCAGAGATGAAGACAAGAGTCAAGTCCAAAGTCCTTTACAGGCAGGAAGTCCTGGTCAATTTTGACCTTGCAATTCCCAGACAGGGTGGTTCCCAACAGCTGAGGAGACAGGAAGTATTGTCAAACACAGGGAGACCAGACGTGGAGCCACATTGTCACACGTCACCTTCCTGCCCCCACAGCTAAGGTCCTAATGGAAGTGGTGCACATCTGTAATCTCAGCACGGTAGGAGGCTGAGGCAGGAGAGTCGCTGTAAGTTTGAAGCCAGCCTGAGCTAGCCTGAACTCCGTAGTGAGAGCCTGTGTCAAGACTAACAAAAAAACCAAGTTTCTTCCTCTCCTAATGCGTGGCTCTTTCCTAGACTAGCACCACGTTCCATTTTGCCTTAATGGGTACAAAATCTCACACAGGAGGAACATGGCTAAGAGGCTGTCTCAGCTTCCCAGCCTTTAAGGAAGCTAAGACAGGATAGAAAAACCTACATCTTTAGTGAGGCAAAAGCACTAAAGTTCAGAGGACGATTATTTTAGACAAGGGACACTGGGAAGGCCTTAGAAGTGACAGTATATTGTGATAAGCTTCATCTGTGTAGGTGATGGGTGGCGATCAATCCGGGTGGTTAGCGTTTCCGTATCCTCAAACATTCGATTCCAGCGATTATAAAGCTCGACACAGTCAGAACCTCCTCCTGTGCAGCAGCGCCGAGATTCCTGCCCTCCGGCTGTCTGCTGCTCTCCTCCCCTTACGAGGTGCCTGTGAGCCGTGGCCAGGATGACCTAGATGGAGGCGACACGAGCAGAGCAGGAGACCTGAGGAGCAGCACCGATGGGCAGCAGCTTCTCCTGTGCGGCGGAGGGTGGGCGCGAGCATGGCGGGTGGCGGTCCGGGTCGGCCGAGTGTCTGGGTTTATGTGGCCAGGCCCGGGCTGAGGAAGGCTGAGCAGTACCGGAAGGACTCTGCCTCCGATCCGGGATGTAAGTTAATCAGAGTTAGAGTGTGTGTTTCGGCGCTCTGGGGGGACAGCAGGCAGGAGCTGTGGGGCAGGGACCAGGGCACAGGTGAGTCCGTGCGTGGACGATCGGAAGCGTGTGTCGTCAGAGCCCGGTCGAGGTGCTCCCCGAGTGTGTGTGGGGTGCAGCACACGGTGGGTCCTCACAGGCGGTGCGGTGCTGTCTGCCATGGGGAGGCTCCAGGCGGGAAGGCCCTTAGCTCCTCTCCCGACCTGCGTTTCCTTCCACTCTTCCCTCCTGGCACCCTCGTGCTGTGTGTGCAGTTCCTGACTGAAGTGACCTGCTGGCTCTTGGTAACGTGGCTGCAGGGCCCCCCAGCTGCCCCTGGCCAGGAGACACCACAGCCCCTGTGGGTGAGCCAGGTTGAGACTGTGGCCTTGAGCCTCTGGTGGCCCCCAGGGCAAGAGGCTGGTGGTGGATGGGCTGCTTCTCAGGACTGTGCAACCTATGTCCAGGGTCTTGGCATCCATGTGAAAAGTCCAAGCATCCGCAGTTTGGAACTGTGCACCCACAGGTCCCTAGGCCCAACAGCCAACTTCATAGAGAAACCGAACCCTTTAAAAGACAGATTCATAATTAAGGATGAGAGGAATTGTATATCATTGCCACACCTGGTCCGACACCCACGCTGTCTGCACAGACAATGACATTGTAGTGCAAAGTGTTTGATTGGAACAAGAATGGTGGGTAGTTTTGGGAGCTGATAAACAGGACAGTCATTCTCAGACTGACCAGCATTAGACCCCAGGGTACTAGTTAGTGCACATCACCATCACCCAGCCCCTCCAGCCTCGCACCTGGAGACACCACCACGTGTGCCCAGCAAGGTCGATTGGCAGGCACTCTGGGTATATGTGACACGAGGCACTTTCTACAACACTAAGAGCAATAACTCAATGGGGTTAGCAGAGTTCTGTGTGTGGATAATGGAAGCCTACCCTGGGAATGGGACCAATCAACAGGGTTGTGGCCTGGATGGAATAAAAAGGGAAAACGTGTGTGTGTGGCATACACTAACTGTCACACACTGTCAAGAATTACAGCTCTCCTCCTGGTGCACAGCTTGTTAAACAGTAACATTTTCTTGTGCTCAGTCCATTTTCCAGACTCTTGATGTTTGCACTGGACATTAACGATTATTTTACAAAGTTAGAATTTAACGGTATCTTAGTCTTTTTTTTTTTTTTT
>PVIR01025918.1:0-24421 GCA_004026965.1 Petromus typicus | reverse complement strand
GAAAAGCTTTAAAAATGTCACTGAATTTTGTAGCTATTATATAAAGTTTTGAAGATTTATCTGGTCATGTACCTGTAGAGAAGACACTCATCACAGTAGCCCAGATGCAGTAGAAGTGGGCAGCTGTCCACAATCCCAGCATGTGTCTTTGTTAATATTTTTGGTTACATAACAGGTAGGACTATTAATCAAATCTTGTAATGTCTGTAAGTTATAGGTACAGCTGGAGACTGCCAGCAGGGACTGGTGAAGTATTTGGGGGCCTCACTTTTAATTTAACACTACTATTTTCTCTGTGTGTGTATCCCTCTTTCTCTCACTCTGTCTCTCTCACTCTCTTTGTCTCTCTGTCTTTGTGTCTCTGTCTTTGTCTATCTGTCTGTCTGTCTTTGTCTGTCTGTCTGTCTGTCTGCCTCTCTCTCTCTCTCTCTCTCTCTCTCTCCTCCTACATTCCCTAACCCTAAGGTCAGTTTAGGCTCCTGAAACATTACTTTTGGCCCCAGGTGAAGAACCTCTTAGCTCTTCTAGTTTTTCTTCTACTAGTTTTGTGTCATCTCCCAGAGTGGCTCATGGACTTTTCTTGACCACACCTCCCTTAGAAATGTGGGAACCCCCCCCCAGTAGTGCTTCTTTTAGCATAATACACACTTATTGTCTCCTGTCCTCTGGTTCTACAGTCTGTCTACTCAGGAAGTTGAGTGACTCACTGGAGTTGTAGGATCCTGCGGAGAGGTCCACTCACACCTTGGGTCCTGACCAACCTTGTGAGACAGTGGCCAGTATATTGATTGTTAGCTCAATTAATCTTTAAATTCAAGAAAATATTACCAGGCTGACACTGGGAGATTGCAAAAGAGCTGAAATAAGGAACTTAACCTACACCTTCTACACCAAATTTGCTGACCTTGTTCTGGAAAATAAATTTTCAGGGTGCATCAGAAAGAGGAACAAGACGTGTTTATTAGACAGAGGTTTAGTATGTCTGCAAGAGTGGAGTGTGGCCATGCATAGTGACACATGCCTGTGATCCCAGCACTCAGAGGTCTGAGGTAGGGGGACCACTGTGAGTTTAAGGCCAGCCTGGGATACATAATGAGACCCTGTCTCAAAAAGGAAAAAGAAAGAAAGAAAAGTGAAGTGCAGATGGTCAAAGACATAAGAGCCAGTTTGGAACTTGAAACACTCATTTTAATTTTTGTTAGGGGATGAAAAGCCCTGAAAAAAGTGGTCATTACTCCCCTTCTATTGCATATGTATAGATTTTTTTAAATTGAAATCTTTATTGGTACATTACATATACACATCATGATTGCACTCAACAATGAGAATTTGTACCAGTATATAACACAACTCAGCTCTCATTTTTTCCCATAGCCTCACCCACCCAACCACCCCCAACCCCTATATACACAAACTTTTGTTTCATTTCTTTTTTATTACAGTCTCATTATTTTCCCCCTTCACCCCATTTTGCTTTGAGTATTTTCTATTTCACAATATATAATATACATTCTAGAACTCATTTATATCTTTATTTTCTCATACCAGAGAATAGATGAGATATTTACACATCAAATATTTTTTGTTATTTACTCCTTTAAATGGGTCAGTTTATGACCTTCTTGTAATAGATCTAATAGGAAAAGAGTAGAAATCTAGCCAAGAAGTGATGACATAAGAGCTGTCTTTATCATGGGGCCAGACTTTTGTTCTTTACTTTCTTGGAATTAGTGTCACATAAGAAAAAAAAAAGTCTGAGTCTCAAGACAAATTATTTTCAACAATATACATATGGGTAAATTAATCTTTCAAGAAAGATGAGCCCCTTCCAATTTATCTCTAGGCAGACTTGAATCTACCTAGTGTAAGACACTCAGCCCCCCCAAAATGGAACCATGACCTCAAGCAGACTGAGATATATCCTTCAGTTTTAAGAGGAGGAGGAGGGGATTCATTTTACATTTTATGGTTTGCTAAATTAATGTTTTCTCATTATTGCTAGTTATCCTTTGAATTTCTCTGTTATTAGTTATGTTTCTTTTTGCACTTACAATAATGTTACTTATGTGGATTCTCTCTCTCTGAATCTCTCTTTTCTTGTCTCTGTCTCACCTCTAGCTAAACTTTCTCTGACTTCCATTTTTCAAAGAAGGCAATCTTTTCTATAGATTCTTTGTAGTTTTCTTTTATATTCTATTTCAATTATTTTTCCTGTTATTTTTTAAATTTTCTCCTCAATTTGGGTAGATTGTTTTAGCTTTTCTATAACTTTGAGATACATCATTGTTGTTTATTTTAAATCTTTCTATTTTTTCTGTAGACAATTACTGCTATAATTGTCTTTCTTCACACTGCTTTTGCTATATCTCCCATATTTTAGTATGTTGTGTTTCTATTTTCATTTGCTTCAACAAATTTTTTAATTTTCATATGAGTTCCTCAATGGGCCGCTGTTTATTCATAAAGTCTGTTGATCAGCCTGTTTCTATTTATATAATTTCTAACATTGCTCTTGCTGTAGACTTCTAATTTCATGTTACTGTAATTACAAAGGATATAAAATATTACTTTTAATAAGGAAAATTTTGTAAAGGAGATAATAAGATCTACACATAGTAACTACAAATAAGTAGATAGGAGTGTTCTTCATCATAAAATTAACATATTTGTACATACAAATGACAAGAGGTTGATAAACAAATTTAAAAGATGCACAAATGGGAAAGTACCTTGTGTTTATGTTTTGAAAACTTTAAAGAGATAAATTATTCATGCTATCAGAACAAACTAACAATTCTAAGCACTTCCTATTAAAGAGTCAAGACACAACCTAGAGATTAGAAAAAATACTTTGCAGATATACATTGAAGAAGAAATTAATAATGAAAACATAAACCCATAAATCTAGCCAATGAATTTGAAGGATGTTGGACATGACTGATCTTTAGGGAAGTGAAATTAAAACTGCAATGGGGCATCCCCTCATATTCTATATTGGAAGTTATCAAAAGGAGAATATAAACATACAATTAGAAATGGATATGCAACAATAAATAAAAATATAAAAGTAACTCTGGTCAATGATATAATGAAAAAGGAACATTTCTATATATTGGTGAGACTGTAAGCTAGCATAATCCTTATGCAAATATGTATGGAGTTTCTTCCATATCTGAAAATTGAAATATCTTATGAGTCCCATCTCTAGGTATTAATTAAATGTAGAAATGTTTGTTTCCCTTCTCATTTGTGCACTCTGCACAGAAGTAAAGAAATGGAATCAAACTACAAGTTCTTCAACAAATGAACAGAGGAAGTTATTTGGTATGAATACACAACTGAATATATTCAGCACTCAAAATTAAATTTTGTGTCACCTCTACAAAAAGGTATGAAATTGTGTGCTAAGTGAATAGTGCTAAGTGAATGGTGCTAAGTGAAATAAGCCAGGTACAGGAAGACAAATGGTTGCCTCTTCTCACTTGACAGGATTCTAAAGGAATCCAGCTGAGTCAGGGCAGACTGCTGGCACCAGAGCTGGCAGAAAGAGGGAATGAGGAGATGGTGACTGAGAGAGAGGTCCAGAGCTTCCGCGGGGTCAGCTGGGTGCCCTTCTCTTCCTACTGCACAGCACAAGGAATGCAATCAGAGAAGTAATTTACATTTCAAACTTGCAAATCCAGTAACTCTCAGTTCTTTCTACCACATAACAAAAAGAAAGGCATTTAAGGAGTGGAGATGTAATTAAATCAATTTAATTATGGCACACTGTATTTATAAACCATGATAAAATATTGTACCCTACAAATACTTAGAACAGTAATTTGTCAAATTGCTCTTAAAAATAAAAATAGAGCACAAAATAATTTATAGATAGATGAATAAATGTACATTGAGATATAGATGTAAAAGCACATAAATATAGGTCACACATATGGATATATTTTGTAGTATGTATAGGAATAGGTATGAATCAGACATGTATACACTAAGATTACAAAACACAAGCTTGCTTAAGACAGGCTGTTGCATTCGATAAATTGCTGATATATTTATTTTGGATAATGGACTTCATGGTTCCAGAAGATGGAGCTAGTGACATATTCTTAGGTCTAAATAGAGTGATATCTACTTTATCTTTACACTTCCAACATGACCAGGTACTTATTCTGTGTTAAGAGAAAGGGGTTTTTTTCCCCTATGAATTCATCCTAAGATTCAATCTATATAGAAATTCACTGTGAACACATTCAATCATACACAGCCCATATGAGAGCCCTTTTCACCTCCTGTTCTTCAGGCTGTAGATGACGGAGTTGAGAATCGGGGTGATGACCTCATAGAGCATGCAGATGACTGTGTCTCTGGCAGGGGAGTGTCAGCTGGAGGAGAGGCAGATGCAGGTGAAGTTGGCTGTGCCATAGAACAGACAGACCACACGTGGAGAAGGCTTTGCACTTGCCTTCTGAACTAGATTTTCAGGATGGTGGAGATGATGTAGACACGAGAGATCAAGGTGGTCAGGCAAACACCATCTCAAAGGTTCCCGCTACCACTAGAACAAGCATTTCAGCCAGATATGTGGATGAACAAGACAAGGCCATCACTGTTGGGATATCACAGTAGCACTGGTTGACTAGATTGGACCTGCAGAAGGACAGGCTGAAGGTGGATATGGTGTGGATTGTGGAATTGAGGACCCGGCTGCCCAGGTCCCAGACACCAGCTGGGCACAGCGAGCCTTGGTTATGATGACAGAGTAATAAAGTGGGAAGCAGATGGCCACGTACTGGTCATAAGCCATGGCAGCCAGCAAGAAGACTTCAGTTCCCATCAGGACCACCAGGAAATAAGTTGCAAAGCACACCCAACAAAGGAAATGCTGCGGTCCTCAGTCAGGAGGTTGTGCAGCACGTTGAGGACAGCTATTGAGGAGCACAATATGTCTAAGAAAGACAAGTTTGGTTCTTCCAGTGTCAGTCAGTTTCAAGGAATTGGCTATTTTAAGGTTGTCCCTACATTTTTATTCTGTAAACTCTCATCTACAGCTTTCAAGGAATGACACAGGAAGTTCAGGTAGAACTTGGCCGTGTTACCGTGGATGGCTGTGATTTTTAGGGAGGAAGAAAGAGAGGAATAAAGTAAAGACATCTCTTAGTTTTTTAAAAAAATATATAGAACAATTTACTGACCAATGTTCACTGTTATTTACAATAAAATACATGATATACAGTAGGATAACTTTCATATATATGTAAGTATATTTTGTCCCTTTCTTTTTTTAAATTGAAATCTTTTTGGTACATTACATATACACGCCATGAGTGCACTCAACAATGAGAATTTGGACCAGTTTATGACACAACTCAATTCTCATTTTTTTCCTATAGCCCCACCCACTATACCACCCTTACCCCCTATATATATAAACTTTGTTTCCTTTCTTTTTTGTTATAATCACATTATTCTTCCCCCTCACCCCATTTTCCTATCAGTATTTTCTATTTCACAATATATAACATACATTCTAGAACTCATATACATCATTATTTTCTCATACCAGAGCTATCTCAAGGCTTCTGGTGCAACAGTAACTCAAATACTGAAATGACTGAGCCAACATGCAAGAAATAAACTGAAGTTAAGCAAAAGGTGCAGGTCCATAATTTAGATTACAAGCTTATTCACTAGCAGGTCCTAACTTGTGAACAGCTGTAGCCACTCAGTAAGTTCTCATGAGTTAAGCCTGCCACATTCACAGATCCTGAGCTTCAAGGATCTTCCTGCAAGGGAGCGAGTCATGAGGAATCACTAAGGGGCCTTTGACAAGTCTTCTTAGCTAACTCCAGGAAATCAGGTTTCAACCAGTGACCTTGAGTGGCTAGGAAGTCCTTGGAAGTGATAACAATGTTTCTTTTCAAGAGTTTTACAAGTAAACTGCCTCACTTTTGTAACTAAAGGCATAGGTACGCATTTTTGATATGGCTGCTTTGAATTTCCCCTTTGAACTGTCCAGTTAAGTAGTTTTCTTCTTAAAGGAATCAAATTCTGATACTGTCCACCAAAAAGAGAAGTCATCAAATCTGAATAGCCAGGGATCTAGAGAGCCTCATCTCTCCAAGGCTAAGATGAGCATATCACCTGCCGATCTTCCCCAAATTTCATTATTTTATGATCTTGAGTTTCTCATTGTTATTCTTTTGAAGTACTGTTATTCCAGACACCAACCCTCAACATTGAATATGATCACAATGTATAAATAAACTATAACAATAAAATCAATTCAAAAAATAAACAAAAAGTATGAAAACCCACATGGCTATTAAAATTATAAGTAAACATATTGACAAATTTCAAAAAATCAAACAATGTAACTTTTGGATGTGAAAATATTTTCCAACAAAGTTCTCTCATTTAGCCCAGGCCTGACTTCTGGCAGAGCAGATGAAAGCCTCACAACTTTTCATAGGAGAAAACTAGATGAATCAGTGGTTTGTGTATTATGGATATAATATAAATTCCAAGTGACATTCAAGTAAGTGAGGAAATAGTAAACAAATATTTGACTGATATCTAAAAATGAGTAATTGCTTATTTTTAAGGCTTTATTTAAATTTATAAGGTATTACATTTTAAAAATTCCATGTATTATTTTTATGCAGTGAAAATCTGATTCATACTCTATTAAAACTGAAGTTGAGAATAAACGAAGGCATCAAAAATGCCAAACTTAGTTATAGTGTAGTATGAATACTTCATTTTGTTCACCGCCAACTGTAGGGATTTCCTTACTTCATTTAAAATTCATAACAGAGACTAAACCTAGGAGCAAAGCAAATGGTGCTGAGGGCACACAGTGGAACACAGTTAAGTGTGGCCGAATGTGAGCAGTGCCACAGGACTAGATCTCAAAGTGCACATCCTGAAGCTCTGGAGTCCAAGGCACGTCCTGTCATCTGGACATTTTACCAGTGAGGAAGAGTGATGACAGTCCAAGAAGAAAAGCACATCAGTGAGTGGTATAAAACCACTTTATGAGGGATGTGACCTCTTCACTAATGCAATACAGGAAGGAATAACAGATAAACGGAAGATCAGAGACATTGAATGCCAGAGGGGAAACCAAGAACCAGAAACAGAGACAACAGTCACATACTAATTGTGGACACCAGATTGGGAGCTGAGCTTTGGGAGGAGTCACAGTGCTTAGAGCTGGAGAAAAGTATGTGGGAAATTAAAAGTATCTGGGGTACTATGTACATGAACAAGCAGTCTGAAGATAACTTCTACTGACAGTCAATGGAATTGCAAAACCTTTAAATTTTCTGCAAATCAGTCTAGTTTCATGGACATGTTGAGAAGTTATAAACAATGATGAGAAGGAATGTGTGTGGTGTAAAAGGGGTATTGGTATTTTGAGCACCTTTAGGCTGACAGGAAGCGGGCTAACAGCACTAAATGTCTAAATCGCAGAACCTGGCTGAAGTGCTTGTCCTCACCAGTGGGGCAGGTAGTATGACAATGGATGTGGGGACCAGAGAAAGGAGAGAAGTGCATAAAATACAACATAGACCAAAACTGGAAAAGGGCAGAATAACATGAAAATGTAGGGATTTCTATGAAGATAAGAGCTGAGCAATGAAGGAAAAGAAAGCATAAGGAATATCTGTTCACAGATGGTAATGTGTAAAAACATGAGGGTGTCATGAGCATACCAGAAGTAGAGGAACGGGCATGGGTGCGGGCCACAGATATAAACTGACTTCCAATAGTTTGAGTGACACTTCTTACACCACAGCATTACTAATAGACCTCTTGGATTCTCAGGAATGTCTAATTTTCAATGTTAAGAAATATATATAAATAAAGTTTCATGTATAGCTGCAAAATTATATATGCTTAAAAGTATTTTCTGTAAAGGGGAAATAATTCTAGAATTGTTCCAACAAATTCACTCCAAGAAGTTTGAGTCACCCTATGTTAATTCTGTGCTTGCTGTGAACATCGACCACACAAAATCCTTTGGAGAGCTCCCTTTACCTCTGTGTTCCTCAGGCTATAGATGATGGGGTTGAGCATCGGGGTGATGATGCTATAAAGCATGGAGATGAGTCTGTCTCTGGAAAGAGAGCTTTGGCTGGAGGAGCGGCGCAGATAGGTGAAGATGGCAGTGCCATAGAACAGACAGACCACCAGGAGGTGGGAGGCACACGTGGAGAAGGCTTTTCGCTTGCCTTCTGCAGACTGGATTTTCAGGATGGTGGAGATGATGTAGACATAGGAGATCAAGGTGGTCAGGAAGGCACCAGTCCCAAAGATTCCTCCTATCACTAAAGCAAGAATTTCTGCCATGTAGGTGGATGAACAAGACAGGGCCACAATTTGTGGAATGTCACAGTAGTACTGGTTGACTAGATTGTTCTTGCAGAAGGACAGGCTGAAGGTGGACATGGTGTGGATGACAGAATTGAGGAACCCGGCTGCCCAGGTCCCAGACACCAGCTGGGCACAGCGAGCCTTGGTTATGATGACAGAGTAGTGCAGTGGGAAACAGATGGCCACGTACCGGTCATAAGCCATGGCAGCCAGCAAGAAGACTTCAGTTCCCATCAGGGCCACCAGGAAATAGAGTTGCAGAGCACACCCAACAAAGGAAATGCTGCGGTCCTCAGTCAAGAGATTGTGCAGCATGTTGGGGACAGTTGTTGAGGAGCACAAGATGTCTAAGAGGGACAAGTTTGCCAGAAAGTAGTACATGGGAGTGTGCAGTCTTGCGTCGGTCCCGATGGCCAAGACGATGGCCCCGTTTCCTACCACAGTGACCTGGTAGATGAAGGCAAAGGCCACAAAGAGAGGGTAGCGCACCTCGGGGAGGTCAGAGAGCCCAATGAGGATGAACTGAGTCACTGAGGTGACATTGTAGGCATCCATCTCCTCATGTCTAGAAAGAAAAAATTAACACAGGTTAAGATGTCAACTGAAGACCTTAGCCCTGAGAGGTTCTTAGAAAGCATTTGCTGGCAATGGTGTATGTCAGTCCTAGTCAACAGGAGATTTCAGTGTTCTGAAGCACTCTACTCCTGGAGACACAGGATTAACACGAGCCCACAAGTTCTTCACAGCGGCCTGACAGCTCATCACCTTTGTTCTCATTGTGAGAGTCCCACATTTTTGGTTTCTTAAAGTTCACTAAATCCAAGCTGTGACCTTGTTTCACTGTTTCTTATGTTATCCCAATGTGTGCAGTTTTGTACACTGCCCCATTACTAAAGCACTTCAAGTTAGAAACTGTCTACTAGATATTATTGTGGTATATATTTTATACACTGTTGTATATCATATATTTGTATATTTAACAGATTTTTATTATAGATTGTGCATGAATATTATTCGTAAGTAAAGTTTTAAAACACTGAGGCTGAAGTATAAATAGTGGTTTTCTTTTTAGAATGTCTTTTCTAGTAAGACACAATACAGGAGTTCTTTGAAAGTTCAATATCATATTACTAAAATGAAAATATTAGCACTTACCTTAGCCATCCACACAATCACAGTTAGAAACTGACTGAAAATATGTGCACCACAGCCCTATGGATTTTTCCAATCACTTTAAAAACATTTTTCCTTCAAGATCACATGTATGTCATAGACTAAAGTTGGTCAGAAAATAGAGTGAAGATTTACTTTCATGCACTACTTCTAAACATTCAGCCTAGAGAAAACTTTCAATGCTTTCTTTTTTCAGTTAAAAATTAATAATACAAATGATGCGTAGTGATTTATTAACACAAAGGATATGACATTGCTTTCTGTTACCACTAATTTTCTTTCAAAATGTAAATAAGAATTGCCACAGTATAGGGATATGGTATATTTATTTCTTACAGCAGCACTCACTTTGTATCATACTGTGGAGAAAATAATCTTTTACTGGCAATTTCTTCAAATCATGAAATACAGGAAAGAAAATTATAGTGATTTCAAAATGCTCTCATGTCATGCTATTGACACAGAATATTCAATCAATGAAAAGGATTTAAAAAGGTATTGTAATGTCACTTCCTAGGTTTTCAAGTGTTCATGATTAAACAGAGGTATTAACTTTTGTCTCTGCCTCTGCATATTATTAGTCAGAAAGCACAATAGTAATTATAAGGAAATATCAGAAATAATAGCTTGTTTTAAATATTTATTTGCATAATATTTCTGATATTTTCTTTTTATGCACACTTACATACTTGATATTTTAAATTGGATAATATATTAATATTACAATAAGGGTAATGTGTTTTTTTGCAATTTAATCAACATGTATAAGTCAAATATTATATCATATTCTACAAATTTGACAGTAAAAAATAGGAAACAAAGCTTATGTCTTTAGGGGGTGGGGGCTGTATGGAGACCAGGGGAAAGAGGAAAAAATGAGAATCAAGATGTGTCATGTACAGGTACAAATTCTCAACTTTGAATGTGATCATAATGTATGTAAAAAATGTATCAATAAAATAAATTATTTTAAAAAAATTTTTTTAATATCATATGCATCCTAAACTTTGCACTTACTTGTTCATATGTTTTCCATGATATTGTCTCCATCTGTAAAAGGAAGAATCTATTCATATGGTTAAATAACTTATATGTATTAAAAACCACTGTTACAAAGTACTGTATTGCATTTATATTTCTAATTTAATTTAATAAACAAAACTTACACTTTGTCCATAATACCTTATTAAGGCAAAGTTTCATAGCATGGTCATTAATCTAAAGGGCCAATAGTGCAGTTGTTGGGGATTCAGAGAAGCTCCAATGAACTGTTATCTCTGCAATGATTTCATGGCTACTTGATATAAACGTGTAATTATAAGCTCTCATATAATGAGAACCAACATAGACAATGCATGCCTAACATTACCTTCCTACTGGAAATTGCCTGAAATCAAATAGTCTTATTATTTATCATTTACTTATTTGCATATATAGTCAGTGCTAAATGTATTATACAAGTTGTTTTCTTTTTAGTAAATAATTACATGACATTTTTGCTATGTAAAGAAAATAACTAAGCAAAAATATCATATATAATCCTTAAACCTGAACAAGTCAAAATTACATTTACTATTTGAAGAATACATTATTATTATAGAATATACTACATATATAATATATAGTATATTATGTGTACTATAGAAGAACACATTATTATGTATAAGAGAGATTATATTACCAGGAAAACTTCTTAGTAAGAACCAATCGAGAACAATCCAGCCAATCAAATAGAACAGTCAATAGAAATAAACTCATCACTTATATTTAGGACCCATTCAGGGCTGTGTTGGTAACGTGTATTATTTGTCCTGCTTTCCCAAAGGAAACACTAAAGCAAGGGGACTAGAGGGAATATTCCTCTCACTCAACAAACTAACGCATTTCCAACATATGAATGGGGAACACAGAGCTGGCACATTTAGTGTAAGTTCAAATACAGTTTCAAATCACAGGGGTGATGATTTTGTTTCTTGTAATGACCTGGGAGAAGGTAAAAGAAAGGTTTTGAAGCAACTGCATGACCATGAAAAGTAAAGAACAAGTTCATGTATGCTAACATTTTTTGCAATCACAGTAATAAGTGTTTAAACACATGGTTATATCACCAAGTTTTATGAATGTGCCCTTGCGTGGTTGGTGGCCAGGCTTGAATGCAGCCTCATGCATGATCACATACTTTTAATTTGTGAGACTATGTGTCATCTTCACGAAGAACCAAACTGAGAGCAAGGTAGACTGAGAGTGGTGGGAAAACAAACTCACTGGATCTGTAAGCTGTAGCTGAGGCTTCTGTTAGCAAATTGATTAAATGATACAATAATCTCCACTGAGAGCTAGCTACATACACTTATATTGACCGCATTGAGGGAGGGAATGTAAGCGCCATCCCATTTATATCTTTTTAACCTGTTAGTTCATGTTTGTGACACGCAGCGCCGACTTTGATCGTGTGGGTTTGGTGCATGCGCATAGCACATCTGAACCCTTTCTACCTGCCCTCCTCCTCCTGCCTGCCCCTTTCTCCCATCTCTTGGTCTTCTTCCTATTTACAAAATCTCTGTCTTCTTGTTTCCTTTTCCCTACCTCTTATTTCCCTGTTTGCTTATACTTTGGATTACTATGTGGGAAAAACCATACAGGATTTAAGCTTATTTCCTTAACATTATGTTCGTAAAATACATTCATTTTCCCACAAACATGTCAGATTTATCCCTCTGTTAGCAGAATAGCTGACCCAAAAAGGGTCACAGCGTCATCTGGAATGTATGTGTTTGCTGAAGTGACCTTCGCCACCTCTTTTTTGCAGGGAGACCAGCTCCCTCCAGAGGTAACTGCTAACGCATGGGGGGCTGACACCCCCCCCAGCCCAGCCAAGCCTGAGAACTGTCCCTTCCAGCCACCCAGGGCCATGGCCCCAAGTCCCCTTTGTCTGAACACAGCACACAGGGAACTGAGAGGCTGGGTGTGGCACAGCGTTTCTCTCTCGGTTGTCAGAGCTGGAGGCTCCACCTCAAGCAAGATCCTTCCCCAGTGGGTTCCCCTTCTTCTTTGGTGTTGCCCGCTTTCTTAAATGGTAATGTTATATGAGCACACTCGTACATTCCGAGCTTTCACACCAAACTCGTATCTTTGTAAAGTCACTGTGTGCTCTCCATGACTGTGCACATGTGAGCCTCAAATTTCTGTGGCCACAGAGATATGACTCTGCTGTCACCATGGTGCTCCACCCTGAATATGGCCTGTGATGCTTCAAAACAAAACAGAAAATTTCAAACATGAACATACAGAGGATGAGTGCATCTCACACTTCTCATATGCATTTCTCTGCTTCAGCAGAAAGAGCAACCAGAGCTTGGCTTCTCAGCGCCGCTCTGTTTGGAAACATTTTATTCTCACTTAATGAGAATAATGTGGCTGTGTGAACTGTGCATGTTCACCTTTGCCTGTTAGAGGTTTCGTGGGCCTCGGACCTGGCTCAGGTGCACAGAACCATGAGGGCCCAAGCTCGAACAGAGCAGCATGAGAGATTGATAACTGGGGAATTTTATAATCTCTGTACATTTTATATTTGAGTATTTAAACTTAATAAAAGGGACTTTATCCCCTGTAATTTTAACTGTTCAGGGTTTGGAGAAAGGGCACTGATACTCTGTGAAAAGATTTAGTATGCTTTATGTATTTTCTCCAAAATCTTCCTTCTTTTGTCGGAATTCAGTTCAATATTGCAAAATTGGAGGTCCAGATACTCTTGCTTCAAAAACCTCCTCTCAAGAATGGCTCTTTCACCCAGTCAGAGACTCTCACTCTTGCGGTCTGATTCCATGCAGACCAAATCCGCTGAGGCTCTGTGCTTCTCCGAGGGGTCTTCCTGCTCCAGGCAGGGTCCCAGCTCGGAGAGCCTGGAGCTCCAAGGTCCTTCTCACCCAAGGGTGCTGCAAGCCCCAGCGGTCCGCGGCAGCTGGTGTCCACTCCTTCGACAAAATGCACCTGCGGGGTGGGGGGCAACTCTCTAAAGGAGAGGAGCTGCTCAGACTCATTCTCTCAGAGGCTGGGGGTCTAACAGCTCAGTTCAGCACTGGCTCTCAGGGCTGGGAGGTCAGGACATTTCTGTGGATGTGTGGGAAAGGAGAAGGCAGGAGTAGACGGGGCGGTGAGGCCTGGCTGGCAGGGCTCTCTCAGGCAAGCCCCGCGGTACAGGGGCCACCTGGTCCCCTCCAGGGAAGATGCCTCAGGTCCTCCTGGCTCCACCTCCAAGGCTCAGCCCTCTCACTTCCGCAGTGATGACCTCGCTGAGACAACCGCCCTGTGGGTTCACCCGGGTGTGAACCCTGCACAGCACACACAGCCTGCCGCCGCCCCATGCGCACCCAGGAGAAGGGGCTCAGTACAGGGAGGCCGTGGAGGGCCCAGGAGAGCTGTTCCCAAACCGACTTGAGACAGTGTCGTTATCGGTCCTCATTAGATGCAAGGGGATTCTGGGCAAATTCCTCTGTATTTGAAAGGATGCTGAAAAAGCAATGAATGCTGTTTGGTAAAGTGTATTCTGGACTCAGTGCATGTGTGTGTGTGTGTGTTAACATGTATGTAACATCTGGCTCATAGAATTTAAAATATCAGTGCTAAGCTATTGTCCATTGTACTTTTTAAAATTGATTTTATTGGTACATTTTATAATACACATCATGACCACACTGGACATTGAGAATTTGTACCACTACGTGACACAATTTAATTCTCATGTCTTCCCATTCACCTGCCCACACTACAACCCCCACCTCCCATATATGTAAACTTCGTTTCTTTTTTTTTTACTATCACATTTTTTTCTTTCTCCTTATTACTTACCCCACACACACTTCCCCTTTGAATATTTTCTATTTCCCAATATCTATTATACATTCTGGAACTCATTTACGCCTTCAGTTTCTCATGCCAGATAAAAGACATGGTATTTACAAATCTGTGACCTATTTATTTCACTTATGAGTATGTCTTCAAGGTACATCCATTTGAGTATAAATGACTCAAATCTAGCCTTCAAATTAGATAGAATGATTCTTCAAACTCTTCCTCAAAAAATTACTTGCTCTCATCCTAGTGTCATTGCAATGTCTAAATATATCCATCTATATTTATATCTACCTATATATGTATACACATATGTATTCTCAGTTTTAAATTAATTTTTTTGTAAACTACATGTATTGGTAACCAATCTGAAATATTCAAAAAGCATCTGGCATATAGAACACACTGCAATAATTTTAGCTCTGAATTGTTTAGTTTCTCTAATTTATCACTTATTTATTTTTATTTTATTTATTTTTATGATGGGATTAGCAGTATGGAGATAACACTCATCCAAACAGCATCAGTGAATATACCATTCAGTCCTTTGGTTACAATTTCTAATCTACTGTTTATCCAACCAGAACAAGACAATAAGGTTCAGGTTAAGGAGATACTAATACATGTTATATGTGTATATTCCAGTGTGTGATCATTAAAGAAAGTGGTCAATTTTTATATTCTTTCTCATAGTCATAGAACTGAACCATCCTTTGCATTTTCCTGTTATCGCTGACTATGTGTTCAGGGCGATAATTCAAAAGGTGTTGGAGTGAAGGGTCACAGAGTCAGTTTTTGCCCTAAGGGAGGCGCTGTGCTAGGCGGGCTGCGTCCGCACACAGCCTGGCTCGGACAGAAGACTTATCTCCAGTAACCCAGTGCCACTGAATGAAGCTGACAATTATTCTTTCTAGATTATCAAGAGCTATGGCTTTATATTCCTAGAATTTAAAATATAAAGCAAAGTAAGCTGTTATCCATTGAACTTTATACTAGTCTTCAAAATAGATAGAATGATTCATACAAACTCTTTCTTTACAGAATTTCTTGGCCCCTCACTAGTCTTACTACACTGACTGTATAGGTTTGGCAGCCGCTTTGCATAGATTTGCATGACCCCAAGCTGTTCATCTGGAACTGTGTCACGTGTGGAGACCTGTATCATGGGAAATGGCATTTGAAGTGCTGTCTGTGCAGCCTGCCAGTGTGGCGTGTGGGTGCCCACACTCATCCAGCGCCCTTTATCAGCATTGCATGCTGTGCGCTAAACAAAGAATGTGCACACCGCACTCAGGAATTCCAGCACTCCACCTCTCTTTGGTGTCATTATTAAACGTTTTACTAGTTTTCATTTTGCCTTTCAAGTTTCTCCTACTGATACATAGCTACACAACAAATTTTTATTTTTGATATAATATGCTGTGGTTTTGGCGGTACAACTGCTTGCTTGATGCTTCTAGGAGTTTACTTTCTGGTATTGATTCATAGTATTTTTCTCAACTGAAGATCAATTTCCCTAGCTGAAATCTCAGTTACTACTTTTGATGGGAGTGATAAGAGTGTGTGTTTTGTCTCCTTCCTGATTTTAGAGGAAATGCTTTTTTTGTTTGTTTGTTTTATTTTGTTTTGTTTTGTTTTCTTTTGCTATTATATGACATTGACTGTGAGTTTTTCATAGATAGAATTTACTATAAAGAGGTAACATCTTTCCAAACCTCATTTCTTGAAGGTATATATCTCAAAGGGAGTTGAATTTTTCAAAGGTTTTTACTTCATCTACTGAGATGACCATGGGGATTTTATGATGCGATATATTATATTTACTGTCTCTCATGCTAAATCATACATACTGTATCCCTGGGGTGAAATAAATTTGCTCATGGTGTATGACCTCTGTCATGTGTTGCTGGCTTCTATTGTGACTGTAGCTAGGATTTTTGGCATCTGTAGTTACCAAGAATCTTAGTTTGCAGTTTCTAGTCTTTCTTCCTTTCTTTTTGAGGAGGATGAGTCTTTACCTGATTTTGACATCAGGTAGGAATGGCTTCCTAGAAGGAATCTGGAAACATTTCTTCCCTTCCCATTTCATGGAGTAGTTTTAAAACAATGGTATTAGTTATTCTTTAAACATTTGACTAAATTCACCAATAAAATCATCATGTCCTGGGCTTTTTATTTTGGGGGAGACTTTTTATTACTGCTTAAACATCATTGCTTGTTTTTATTTTGTTTGGATTTTTACGTCATCCGTGTTCAGTTTTGTTAGCTCCTACATACTATAAATTAAACTAACAGCGATTTCTTAAATTTTTCAATTTATTAGAGTACAACATTCAAAATAGTTCAAACTAGTTCCTAAGGATTTTCCAGACTTCAGTGGTACCTGCCTTAATATCCCTGTGACTCAGAGAAATAAGGAAGGTTTAAGAGACACGTGGATTGGCATACACAACAGAGTGATATTCGCTTTTCAAATTGTTCAGTATCTGTCCATATCACATGTTGTATTTACATGACATATTTCATAAACCCCAAAATGACATGCAAGCAAGGATAGCAAAGTCAAAGGAGACTAAGGGTAACATTTCTTCTTCTAGGAAGTTACATATGGTGATTTACTTGAAATTCATCATCAGTCATTTCATAGGCACTATATTAAATAATGTGATGTCTTTTTACCCTAAGGATATGTTTTCCTAGACTAGAAAAGGAAATGCATTGCTTTAATTATTTTCTTACATGAGAAAAAAAAAAGAGTTTTCATGGGAGAAATGATCCAGTAGATTAAAGTTGGGGCAGCTCTGGAAAGAAATGCAGTGACATTGTCCAGTAGACAAGAAGCATTCGGAGGTTGGCATCAAATGAGGTGGGAGAGTAGAAGGAACAGTGTAGGAAGCACAAGTTCCCACATGGCTAAGTCTCTACACAACATCAACTCATAAATACACATTGCAAAGGTTGCTGCAAAAGAGGCACTCTAGTCACTGAGAAAACTAACTCCCACAGCCAAGAAGCAGCAGTCAGTGAATTTAGTGGGTGTCCAAATTCAAAATCCCTGGAGTTGTAGACTCTAATCCCAGTATGTCAGAAAAAAAAAACAATAAAACCAAACATCCAAAAGTAATAGTAAAGAAGAAGGTCATACTGGACAATTGGGGAAAAAAGCGCACTATGATTAGATACCAGTGTCATTTCCCTTTCATCTGTGGAAGATAGTAATATAGATCTTACCTTCCACTTGCTTGAAATTGGAAAAATATTTCTGCTATCACTTAATGCTACAGGACTAAGTTTTCAGAAATTACCCTCTTGCCTTTTACTTCACACACAGACTTGGCCACTCCTCTTTCTCCAGGGACTCACTTGAGTCTTCCTTTCCCCTTAGAAGAGCACTTTTCACATTCCAGAGTGCTTCCACTGGCTGCTTAACCATTTCTCAAGCCCTCTGTCTCCAAGAATTATCACACAGGATTGAAGCTTCTATATGTGACATCTGGGGATATTCATTCCAGAGCAGGATCATCCCACACTTTTTTACTTAAATAGTTTAAAATGCCTGAGCAGCTTTAAATTACCTTGCAGTCATATGGAGAGCACTATCAGTGTTATTTTATGTGGTTCATGAATCGCAGTAATGGGAGACAGGAAATCATTTCTGACCCTTCTTACTTTGATCAGGCTGCTGAAGAAGGATGGTACAGTGTAGGAATTTAGGAGATTCTGGTCTTTAGAAGGAAATTCACTAGAAAACTTGCTAAGAAGTTGCAGTAGATTTTGCAAATGAGATTAATTTTCTTAGAAAACTGGTCTGAGAATTTGATTCAACTAAATTTAAACTCAAATCAAGTTCTAGATATTCAAATGCATTACAGAAAAATGTGACATGTATCACGTGAGTCAGATCTATTGACAACTTTTTGCCTCCCATATTATCTCACATTAAAATTTTCAGGTGTTGTTCAGTCTTTGTCCTAGTTTACTAATGCACTCATAAAGACATTCATGTTCATTCTTTGTGGACTTCTGACAAGACATCGATATCATTTCCCAAGAAGCAGAAGTATTTCCAGGATGGGTAATGCCATGTTTGGCCTCCTTTAACTGGTGGTGAACTTGTCTGTAGATTCATTAGAAGGAAGTCTATATAGCATGAAAATACACATTTGGTTCATCAACACAAGGCCTACAGATTTGCAGAATGAAACAAACACCTCACATGTAAATGTGGGATTCTTGTAATGGTGTGGCTCTTCATTTATTTTGTGCATTTGGAGTAAGATCATCTCTTTTAGTATTTTGCAATACATGGAAAGGTTTTTATGGACACTTTTCTATACATTTTATGGCTTAAGGTCCTACAACATTACCAACAACAAATGCCAGAACTAGGCACTACAGTCATCTAGTCAACCCCACAACTTCACCAAGTGAGAATGATTCTCAGGACATAGTGACATGACAGAATCTATGGGCTATCAGAACAAAGTTCCAGAACAAAAATAGGCCCACCTGTGACACAGCATGATGACAGCATGGCCTTACCTCGCTCAGGAACTGATATGTTAGAACTATGACTTCATGGGAATTAGAGGTTACAGTATCTTGTCTTTTATATTCCTCATTGGATTCCACTTACCTTCATACCGATAGTTTTTGTTTTAGTTTGGCTCTTTCTCTGATCTTCCGGATCACCGCTTGTGTATTTGTTTCCAACTTCCATTTAAAAATACGACATGAAGTCAAGTGATGTATGATAGTGTTGGCTAGTCACTCTTCATGAATTAATGGGTTCCTCCAGTGTCAGTCAATTTCAAGGGATTGGCTATTTTAAGCTCATCCCTACATTCTCATTACTGTAAAATCTCATCTAAAACTTTCAAGGAGTGACATAGGAAGTTCGGGTAGAACTTGGCCATGTTACCATGGATAGCTATGATTTTTAGGGAGAAAGGAAGAGAGGAATAAAGTAGAGACATCTCTTAATTTTCTTTTTAAAAAATATAAAACAATTTTTACTGACCAGTGTTCACTGTGATGTACAGTAAAATACATGGTATACAGTAGGGTAAGTTTCTGACAGCTAAAGAGCTATTTTCAAGGTTTCTAGTCCAACAGTAACTCAAATACTGAAATGACTGAGCCAACATGCAAGAAATAAACTGAAGTTAAGCAAAAGGTGCAGGTCCATAATTTAGATTACAAGCTTATTCACTAGCAGGTCCTAACTTGTGAGTAGCTGTAGCCACTCAGTAAGTTCTCATGAGTTAAGCCTGCCACATTCACAGATCCTGAGCTTCAAGGATCTTAACTTCCTGCAAGGGAGCGAGTCATGAGGAATCACTAAGGGGCCTTTGACAAGTCTTCTTAGCTAACTCCAGGAAATCAGGTTTCAACCAGTGACCTTGAGTGGCTAGGAAGTCCTTGGAAGTGATAACAATGTTTCTTTTCAAGAGTTTTACAAGTAAACTGCCTCATTTTTGTAACTAAAGGCATAGGTACGCATTTTTGATATTGCTGCTTTGAATTTCCCCTTTGAACTGTCCAGTTAAGTAGTTTTTTTCTTAAAGGAATCAAATTCTGATACTGTCCACCAAAAAGAGAAGTCATCAAATCTGAATAGCCAGGGATCTAGAGAGCCTCATCTCTCCCAGGCTAAGATGAGCATATCACCTGCCAATCTTCCCCAAATTTCATGATTTTGTGATCTTGAGTTTCTCATTGTTATTCTCTTGAAGTACTGTTATTCCAGACACCAACCCTCAACATTGAATATGATCACAATGTATAAATAAACTATAACAATAAAATCAATTCAAAAAATAAACAAAAAGTATGAAAACCCACATGGCTATTAAAATTATAAATAAATATATTGACAAATTCAAAAAAATCAAAGAATGGAACTTTAATGAGCTCTTTATTGGCATATTACATATATACATCATGACTGTACTCGATAATGAGAATTTGTACCAGTATATGACACAACTTAATTCTATTTTTTCCCACACCCCTACCCACCCTACCACCCCACCCCCATATACATAAGCTTTGTTTCCTTTCTTTTTCATTATAACCTCATTATTTTTCCCCTCGTTATTTACCCCTTCACCCCATTTCTCTTTGAGTATTTTCTATTTCACAATATATAACATTCATTCTAGAACTCATTTACATGTTCATTTTCTCATACCAGAGAAAAGGTATGATATTTACACATCTGTGATCTATTTATTTCACTTAAGAGGATGTCCTTCAGGTACAACCATTTAAGTATAAATGATTCAATGTTATCATTTTTATGGCAGAGTAATACTCCATTCTGTAGAAGAGCCACAACTTTTTTATCCAGTCTCAGTTGATGGACACTTTGGTTGTTTCCAAGATTTAGCAATCACAAACTGAGCTGCTATAAACTTGGGTGCACATATGTCATTCTGATAGGAGTCTTTAATTCTTTTTTTTTAGGTTTTTTGAGACAGGGTCTCACTTTGTAGTTCAGGCTGGCTCCGAGCTCAGCCTCAGACTCACATCACAGAAATCCTCCTGCCTCTGCCTCCCGAGTGCTGGGATTACAGGCGTGAGCCACCATGCCCAGCACTGTGGTATGTAGTGTGGGTTGTTGCTGGGCGTGAGTCTCCACACCCAGTATTGTATGTTGTTACTGGGGAATTGAACCCAGGCCCTTGCGCTTGCAAAACAGGTGCCGGAACCACTGAGCTAACTCCCCGGCCCTAGTCTTTAATTCTTTTGTGTAAAAACCTAGCAGAGGAACAGCAGGATCAAATGGCACCTCTAATTGTAGTTTTTTGAGGAATCTCCAGACTGATCTCCACAGGGGTTGTATGAGTCTACACTCCCACCAACAGTGGAGAAGGGTTCCTTCTTCTCTGCAGCCTAGCCAACATTTGTTAATATATGTTATATATTGTGAAATAGAAAATACTCAAAGGGAAATGAGGTGAGGGGGTAAATAAAGAGGGAAAAAATAATGAGATTATAACAAAAAAGAAGGGAAACAAAGCTTATGTATATGGGGTGGAGTGGTAGGGTGGGTGGAGCTATGGGGAAAAATGAGAATTAAATTGTGTCATATACTGGTACAAATTCTCATTGTTAAGTGCAGTCATGATGTGTATATGTAATGTACCAATAAAGATCTCATTTAAAAAAATAAAGAACATTCAGTAACATAAAACTCCCTGGTATGCCAGAGACATCTTGTCACTGTGATAAGAAAACTTGGAGCTCTGTATAACCACCCCCAAGACACCTGCCAAAGGTCATATCCTTCCCTACAAATCTGTGGAGACTGGGGAGCTCAGATCTCCCTTAGACATAGAGCCCCAAATGACTGGCATGCCTCAGCTTTATTCACTCAGACACAGGCTCAAACAATTACAGTTTCACAGGGTTCAGGTGTCTCCCACCTTCCGTGATACTTCTCTGGGTAAACAACTTCACATCAGGTGTTTTCACTTCTCCCTGAAGCATGTTAGTACACCTGTATGCCCTCTTCTCAGCACTCTCCAAAAGGCCAATTAGCCTCACTCTTCCAATCTGATCTTTACAGTATCCAAGTTTTGGGTTCTTTTCTTTTTAAGATTTTTATGTCAACAAGTCCCCAATAGCAGAACTGTTTTTCTGGTTCTTACAGTCTGTCCTCACATTGGTCACTTCTGATACCAATGTAGTCAACAAAATTTTAATTTCTTGAATTTCTCCTTGGTACATCTTCATATACTCTTAATTTTCTGTGGTACACAGTGTTCACATTTTGTCTTTTAGCTTAATTCCACTATCTTTTATTACTGTCTTCTGAAAATACACTTATCATTTCACTTATTACATCCATTATTTGTTTAGTTATGTCATCCCTGAGCTTTAGCCACATTATCCATGCTTTTTTAATCTTCTCTATACTTTTTGTACTAATTTTTCTGTGGATTTTGATTTCGACACTTTCAATTCCCTGTACATTGGATTTGGGGGAGTTAAAGGCATTTTTTGTCTTGTCTTCTCATGTTTTTAATGTTTTTATGGGTAGGATTGTCTTGGCTTTGTGGGCTTGTTGGAGTGTTTGTGTGTGGATGGTGAAATTTGTGCACTGAACATTTTAGAAGGTTTCATTACTAGTACAGAGATCTCTGGAGTTAGCATCTGTATCTCAGTGATGTATTCTGTTAATGGCTGAATGCAGTTGTGTGAATCTCACAAGATTCAACTGTCATTTACTTGGGAGGGGACTATGCATGTACTTGGTATAGCACTTAGTTCCCTGAGGTTAAGCCATAAAAGCAGTTTGGATTGTGGCATAAAGAAAAAAATAATTAATAGGGAATACGATGCCACTTTGACAACACAAATATAAGGAGCAATGTACTAGGAAAAAAGACAAGCTGTTCATTGACATACCCTAAAAAATAAGTAATGTACTAGATTAATTATAGAGAATAAACATATAACCATAGTTCAGACACTAAAACAAACAAAATATTGGCACAGAACTGCTAAATTGAAAAACTGTAAATACACTAACAAACAGCATTCAACAATTATAATACAGTTAACTAACTATATAAATATTCATAAAATTTTTAACATTCTCTGGTTCCTAAATTTTTTTCATGCAGTCACAGTGAGAGAGGACCAACGGAAATCCTGAAGGGAATTGTTCTATAGCTGTTTTGTAGCTCAGTCTCAACCCCTTCCCAAATGAGGCTTGGTTAAAAACTGTCTGGCAACGTGACAGGCACTGCACTGAGGTTTTTTCTCTCTAATTCTAGAATTTTATGAAGGAGTTACTTTTGTTGTAGAACCCCACACTGTTTTTATAGTTTATAAAAACTGTGAGATATTCTTAGATCCATTATTTCTCCCCGGAGTTGCTGATTCTCTGGGTTAGGTCAGTTGGTAGAAGGAGCCCTCAGCTGCCCAATGACAAAGAGAAACAGCATACAGCAATGGAGCTGGTGAGTGCCACAGCTGGAATGTTGAAATATTAAGCAAGAATTTGATCTCTAATTATTTTTGGGACCTTGAAAGGTACATCATTGGGTCATTTATTCAGGGGCTGTTCCATTTTCTTAAGTACACACCCACAATTATAAACTTTCCTCTTATTACTGAATTCATTGCAACATATAGATTTTGATAAGCTAGAATCACCTAGTGGAAGCATTTTCTTAAATTGTCCATTTTTTTCAGACCCATCAGTTAGCTAAGCAGAAATCATCTAATCCTTATACATTTGTGCAGTTTCTGTCATTTATTTTACTGTTGACTTTAAGTTTAATTCTGACAGAATATATGAGACTGTTTCCATTTTTTTCTGTTTTAGTTTTTTGAAAATTAAGAGCCCAAAGTATACTCCCTTTCATAGAAGGGTCTATGGCATCCTGAAAAGAAAGTGTACTCGGCTAACAGTTGATGAAATAGTCTATAGCTCTCAGATAGAACAAGTGATCCTTGAAATAGTTTAATTTTGATGGTTATTTCAGACATTTTTGTCTGCATAATTTTGTCTTGTGACAAGAAACCGTTGGTGTCCCTCACTGTGATTTCTTGGTGTTCATCAGTCCTTTCTTGTCAAATAATATTTGTTTTATGGAATCAATGTGTAAAAGATCAATGCGTATTAATTATCATTTTATCCCTTCTGGAGAGTTCTCAAACTTGCCTGTTTGGTGATTTTATCATCCATTCTGACCAGTTTGGGGTTGAAGTCTATCTTGCTGGATAAGAGCAGAGAGATTTCTGCTTGCATTTGGGCTCTAATTATTTAGAGTATCATTTTTATCCTAGCAATTTGAGCTTATGTCTTTGTAGATGAGGTTGTTTTTTCCAGATAGAAGGATGAGTACTTTTTCTGATCCAGTCCTCCAATCTCTGTCTTTTAATTATAGAGGTGGGATGACATACAGCTTTGGTTAAAAGCTCTGTGCTAGGGCCGGGGAGTTAGCTCAGTGGTTCCGGCGCCTGTCTCGCAAGCGCAAGGACCCGGGTTCGATTCCCCGGTAAC
>PVIR01025917.1:0-24508 GCA_004026965.1 Petromus typicus | reverse complement strand
GAGATTAAGATACTAGTATCAACAGTCTCAATCCCTACATTGAAATGCAGGTATTTCAATCAGATATTTTCAGGAAATGTGGAATTCAGTTCAGTGGTCGATGTTGTATCCTAATGTTCTCAATGCTGTCTCTGCTGCAGGTCATGCAGATGTATCTTCCATTTTGTGGAATTGCCATATCTAATGCTCAGCTCTTTGCTGCCTCAAGGAAAGAATATGAAAGAAGCAGGGTGAGTAGAAAGAAACTTGGCTAATGATCTTCAAAGTTCTCTGTTGTGGTGGTTTCCATGAGGCAGTATGTTTCTTAAAAACAGCAAATAGGTGGGGCCAGGGAGTTAGCTGAGTGGTTCTGGCACCCGTCTTGCAAGTGCAAGGGCCTGGGTTGGATCTCCGGTAACCACATACCATAATGGGCGTGGAGACTCACGCCCAGCAGCAATCAGCACCACATACCACAGTGCCGGGCGTGATGGCTCACGCCTGTAATCCCAGAATTTGGGAGGCAGAGGCAGGAGGATTGCTGTGATGTGAGTTGGAGGCTGAGCTCAGGGCCAGCCTGAACCACAAAGAAAGACCCTGTCTCAAAAAAAAAAAAAAACCAAACAGCAAATAGGTGGGGGGTTAGCTCAAGTGCTATAGCACTGATCTTGGAAACATAAAGGACCAAATTTGATTCCTAATATCTCAAAAAAACAAACAAACAAACAAAAAAAAAAAACAGCAACAATAACAAAAACTTAAAACTTTCAGGGGGAATTTAGCTCAGTGGTTCCAGCACCTGAGTTTGATCCCCACTAACCACATTACTACAATGCTGGGTGTGGTTACTCACTCCTGTAATCCCAAGTGCTGGCAGAGGCGGGAGGATTGCTATGAGTTTGTACTCACCTGGGCTACACAGTGAGCTCAGAGCCTGCCTGAACTACACAGCGAGACCCTGTTTCAAAAGAAAAAAAAATGATCTATGAATAATTTTGAAGGCTATTGGCTCTTCAAAGAGTAAGCCCCAGTGGAAACGGGAACAGATTTTCTGTTGTGTTTTGAGGTAATGCATCTCAGCTTGTTTAAAATGGAAATTCATTTCACATCTGTATGGTAAGACAGTGTTGCTTATTTATAGCTTTAAAAAAGTAATACAGTTTGGTGATAATTTTTATAATTTAACTCCTTTAAGAAGCAAAGCATTTTACAGACATCATTTCACCCCACCTCCCAAATTTTGTTTTTGAAGTGAAGGGTTTTCTGGAAGAATATCACACCCTGCTTGTAATAATTATGAGAGTTATTAGAATTATAAAGAAACATGCTCTGAGGGAGTGATCTCTGTAAGTCCTCCAGGACTTATAGAACAAACTAATAAAGCAAAAAAAGACTATTGCTTTAAAAATACTAAGTTATCAAACAGATTAAATTATATTAAACTCACTGCCACTTAAATATAGAAAGATTGTGGTGATAGCTTAGGAGAATATTTAGCAAGATGCTCAGAAAGGCTTGAAATCCAGTCTTGTCTTTTTCTTTCCATGGTCATCTTCTGTCTTTCCTTGTATATATTGCTATTTTTCTGCAGTGTATTCTTATCACACTGCCGTATATTATTTATTAATAGCCTTCCCTCCAACTACAGTGTGAATTCTTTAAGGAAAACTTCATATGTTATTAGTTTGCCTCCTTATGTAGAGCACAATTCATTTACTCACTCAACAAATATTTATTGTGTGGTTCTCTTCAATCCACACTCTGTTCTCATCAAACTTATATCCTTATGGGAACAATACATAGTAAATTAAAATAAGATAATATTAGTGTAAGTACTATAGAGAAAAATAACACAAGATAAAGGAATAGAAACTGATGTAAAAGGGTAGCTTGAGAGGTGTTTGTTTTAAAAGATGATGAAGAAGGTGTCAATATAGAGATGACAGAGATGACACAGAAAAAACAGGGACCTGAATGAAAGGAAGGAGCAAGGACACTGGAAAACCTGCATCCATGAAGTGGAATTATCAGGTTTGTAGGCTCTGAGTCATTGTGCTTAGGGAGCAGAAAGAGAAAGAATGAAAAAAAAAAAAAAAGAAAATGAGGATGGGGAGGTAATCCAGGGGCCAATGGTAACAGGGACTGTGGATATGTCAAGAACTTTGTCTCATATTCTAATTGTGATAGAAAGTCATTAGATGAGTCTAACTCACTTTTCCAAATGATCAATGTGGCTTTCCAGAAATAGTGGAGGGCAGCAGACTGAGAACAGGGGGAGATGTTAGAAGATTTTATTGAGAGATAATATGGCTGGCACCAAGGCAGTGAGAAAGAAGAGATTTCCTCCAAAAGCTGTGAAATCCACATAGCTTACTGATGTGAACAGTGAGAAAAAATAAAAAACACTTGGCTTGTATGTCCAGAAAATAAACAGTTGGACAAATTGGACCTGGGTGCCTAAAGTTTTTGAGTGATGTCAGGACTAGAGATTAAGATTGGGAGCCATCATCAATCATATGGTATTCAGATCCAGGGGACTAACTGAGTTAATCTGGCGGGGAGGGAAGTATGGAGAAGAGAAGGGAAGAGCTCCAGTTGTAAGCCTGGAACCCAAGAAGGTCACTAGACAAAAGTGGGGGAAATGCAGTACTTGTTTCTTGGTCAGCAAATGACATTAATAATCAAGTAGTATCAAAGATGTGAAATTCTTCCAGTGCCTATTTAATTACATATCTTCCTAGATTTTCATTTCTTTTTCTCCAATTTTGGACCTAGTCTACATTGTTATGAAACTTCCATCATTTGTTAATAAAGCATCAATTTTCAATTAGAATCAGAATTCTGATTTGTTAGTAGCAAGTCTCAAAGCACAATAGTTTTTCCTCTGAGGTAAATGTTCTTGCATATAGGTCCCAGAGGCTCTTTCCATGGAGTGACAATAAATTGAAAAGTTAAATAATTGTTCTGTTAATATGATCCAGCTGAAGAAATAGTCTGGATGACTAAGGAAACAGTTCCTTCTCCAAATATTGTAATTCTTCTTGTAATTAATCAGACAAATTTTTTGGTTTTTAACATTTGAACATGAAATTATGCACTGACCTTTTCAAATGTCAGATGTCACTGTTCAGATGTCAGAGTTAGGAGTCACTGTAACTTGCTTTATCTCCCAGTGTTTTCTTTTGCCGTGGGATCATAGGGCATATGGCTCTTAGCCACAACCACAGTCTTTCTTCAGAGAGAATACCACTCAGGGACTTCTTTTCAGTGGCTCAGTTCTTCTTTCAGTGGCTCAGTAACTAGATTAATGTCACGGATTTATTAACTCATTCTACCTGAATAGATTCAGAGATGAAACTTCTACATTTCAAGTGGTTTGGGGACAAATCAAATTCATTACTAAACTTGAGAATTAGTCCTACGATGATCAACACCATAGTGAATACATATGGATTTGGAAGTTCATGAAATCATTTCATGAGAGGTCAGACCCAAGATTACACATCCTATTAAATTCTGTCAAATAAAATACCTTCTAGTCAATTCAGTCACTGTGTAGTCTTTTGATTGTCCTAATAATACCATAAGGTCTATCACCTATACGTAGCTTGCTATTCTGAGGACTCTAAAAATACCTGTGTCATTAAAATTCCATACAAATATGTCAAAGCATAAACAGAAAGCTCACTTGGCTGGAAATAGTGGAAGATAACTGCAGTGTAAATTTTTTTAAAATTATCTTTATTGGTACATTATGAATACGCATGATAATCTCATTCAACATTAAGAGTTTGTACCAGAAAATGACATGACTTGATTCTCATTTTTTCCCTTTTTCCTCCTCCCTGCATCCCCCTCCCACCCCCATATTGCAGTGTAAATTTTGACTGAGTACAGAGTGTTAAAGTTAGAATTTCAGTTTTTATCTTTAATTGCTGTGCTTTTTTCCTCTGTTGCTGTAGTCCTACCTAAGAATTTTCCTGGACAGCTGAGAGTGAGGCAGTGTTTCTTCACCCTGTGGAGAGGATTAGTGGGAGGTTTGATACACTGTTTGAAAGCTGCAAACCTTAGTCAGCAGTAACCTCTTGGATTCTGAATTCCATGAGATATGTTTACTGGTGAAAATAAGTCTCAAGTTTGATCACAAAGTTATTTCTTTCGGATAGTAAGAAAGATTTCTTTGTACTTTTCAGGAATAAATGTGCTTTGTAGAAAATTAAGTATTTGTTATTTATAAGATGTTAGATTCATAACTACAGTGGGAAGATTATTGTAGCAAGGATAAAAGTCTATAGCTAATGACCACATGGTCCATGTTATATGGAAAGTCTCCATTCTGCTGTTGTATTTTCTAGTTTAAATGAAATGGTAGAACTATGCTAAAACAATCATGAATGCTTTAAAGATTATGTACATAAAATATTTATATTATTAGAGCACAAACTACATGGAGTTTTGAGGACAAAAAACACCAACATCTTTCAATCTTATGTGCACCTAATATATCCATCTCCTGTCTCCTAGGCTTTGTTAGAAGTGGTAAATGACCTCTTTGAAGAACAGACTGACCTGGAAAAAATTGTTAAAAAAATAATGCATCGGGCTCAAACTCTGCTGAAATGTGAACGCTGTTCTGTTTTACTCCTAGAGGACATTGAATCACCTGTAAGTTATCCTTCATTTTCATATAGAACCAGACTTTGAATGGAACAAATCTGAGTTTAACTGTAATTACACTTGTGATATCATCATTGACATTACTCTATTCATTGCTGTTCTGACCATAAGCCCACTTTTTTGTAAATGAAAGTTTACATATTTATTTATTGCAGTAGCAGGCAGTGAACACAGAGCCTTTGCACTGAGCTCTATCCCCAGCACTTCCTTGGTTTACTAATTTTAAATTTTTGCCAAAAGGTCTCATTAAGTTGCTAAGTTACCCAAGCTGGGCTTGAACTCTTGTTTTCCCCTCACCTTAAAAGCAAAGACCTTTTGATCTGAGAGAGAACTTTGAAATCCATCCTAGAACTGTGTATTCAGATGAAAGAGATATCCCAACTTGTGTGTCTTGTTTTACACCACTTAAGTAGAAAGAAACTCAAGTATTTGCCTCCCATTGTATGTACTAGTGAAAAGAAAAGCACTCAGCATTATTCTGCATTATTACTGCACTATAGGCAATGCCCTTTAGTCCTTGACAAGGGAGGCGAAGAGACAACAGGAGAAACAGTGGCTTTAGTTCTTGGAGTCTCAGCCACGCTGCTTTCTGTGGCATGTTGTCATGTCTGCTTTTTCAGGATCTTTCTCTGCCACTTTGGGCTTTTGGCTCCTGGCACAAAGCAGTCCAGTCAGCTGAAGGAGAACCTGCCCCACCTTACCACAGGGTTTCCTGGTACTTGGGACCTTGGGCTGGCCGTACTCGGATGATTTGTGGCTAGTTTTAGGTTCTGCTCTATCCTTGGGCTCTAGGCGGAAAATCTGCTGGATAAATGCACAATATTGAAAGTAATGATCATCATCCATCAAAGTTCTTGAAAGTTAAATGTCTGAACCCTTAACAGCAATTTAATGTTTTTGCTGAGAACCCTCTTCAAAGACCAGTTGTTCAGCAATTAAGAACTGTTTTAATACCTCAGAGAATGATACTTTCTATAATGTACTTAGAAAGATTATTGTCTTTGCCTTTACATTTGCTGTTTCTCAAAGAATAAGAACTTGAAGACAGATTTTAGTGATTCAATAAGTATTGTAAAACAGCAGTTATATATACATAAAATATTAACAAATATTTTCCCAGATTTAAGCAAAGCTTAGTGTTATTTCTGTTTCAGTACTGGTATTGCTTACACGGATGCTCAGCTTGTGGCTCATGGGCCATGTGCTGCCTTGGACAACTTATAAGTGGCCCCAAGAGATTTTAAACTTGTAACATTATTATGTTATTTTTACTGATATTTTCATGACTTAACTATGTAGTATTTGAGCACAGACTGCATTGGTGACAACAGAACATTGTGTAGGAGAGGGCACAGTGCAGTGCTGATTTTGCCTCTGCATTTGGCATACAGGAGAAAAATCCACCTGTATCACATGTTACACACTCCTGTGTAACTTGAGCTTGCTGTGTATGTATACGTGTATGTATATGTGTATGTGTGTATATACCCCATGAAGACATGTAAGTCTTGTTTTATTATTGTATCAATCACTTTCTTATCTCTTTGGACAAAATAGCTGTCACTTTCAACTTAAAGAAGAGGTTGATTTTAGCTCACAGTTTTAATGGGTTCATTATTGACCAGCTCCAGAAAACATCATATTAAAAAGGCCTGGCAGAGAAAAGCCAGACACATGATATAGCCAGAAACCAGAGAGGGGAGGAAGAGCTGAGAACAGGAAAACGTCCTTCTGAGTCATGCCCTAATGGCATACCTCCTACTAGATCCCACCGCCTAACAGCACATTTGGCTCCTGATGGACTCACTGATGAAGACAGCACCCTCATGCTACCATCACCTTCTAAACACATGAGGTGTTTTAGGGGAATATTTGATCCATAACATTCAACCCCTGGCCCCTGAAAGGCTCATAACCATAGCATTATGAAAACACAATTAGTCCATCTCTGAGAGTTGCCAGATTCATAACCATTGCAGCACTGCTGAGAAGCCCAAATCCAAAGTCTCCTCTGAGATACATGGAAAATTCCTAGCTATGAGCTCTTGTAAAAAAGATGTTAAATACTTCTAATATATAATGGCACCGAATAAACATTCCCATACTAATAATAAAATAGAAAAGAAAAGTTAAAAAAAAAAAAAAAAGGAATCAAAACAAAGCAAGACCAAAAACCAGTGTGGCAGACATTAATTCCTGCAGCTTCATGTCAAGGATCCAGGGCAAGCTATGACAAGATGTGAGCTCCGGGCCGCCCCCACCTACTCCAGGCTGGCCAGCTGTGGATGACCAGGGCACAGAGATGAGCCCAGCTAGAGGAACACACAGCCATGGCCAGGGTCTGCAGCTCTGCTCTGTCTTCTTTTCTGTCAGCGCCTGCCTCAACCGCTCATACTAGTCATGTCATGGGTGGCTCTGGCCACAAGAGAAGTGCTGACACCTGTGGCTAGAGGGAAGTCGGCCCAGCCTGCAGGAACAGCAGGCCATACAACATCACTTTAGAAGAGAACAACTGTACCATCTGCTTGAGTGTGGTGGGGAAGCACATGCTCGCTGATGCCCAGAAAGTCACCTTCAGCCTTATCCAGGCCACAGGTCAGAGACAGTCACCATTCTTTGGTCCCCAGGAGTCCTTGGTGTTGAATTGCTGAAAGGATTTTGGGTACTACTGGAGGAATTGGGGAGAAAACAGTGCCAACAACTGATTTTATAAGATACTCAGTGGCTCAGCAGAAGCTGAGAACTAGAATGGAATCTCAGCCTTCCCTGAATGTGAAATTTGAAATGGATTACTCTGTAAAGATTGTCCCCTTCCCTTCCATTAAGTATGAAAGCAGGGCCGGGGATTTAGCTCTGTGGTTCCAGTGCTTGTCTTGTAAGCGCAAGGGTCTGGGTTCGATCCAGGGTAACCACATACAATAGTGCCAGGTGCAGTGACTCACACCCACCAGCAATCAGTGCCACATACCACAGTGCCAAGCATAGTGGCTCATGCCTGTAATCCCAGCACTCGGGGAGCAGAGGCAGGAGGATTGCTGTGAGTTCAAGACTGAGCTCAGTCAGGGCCAGCCTGAACTACAAAATGAGACCCTGTCTCAAAAAAAACAAAAAAAATGAAAGCAGTTACCTCTCATTCTTCTTTGGAACCCAGGCCTGTGACCTGTTGTTTCAACCAGACAACCTGACCTGTAAATCCTTCTAGAAGCCTCAGAACCTGGAACCCAGCATGGTTTGGACATGTAGGTGTCCTGCAACCATGTGTCACACAATTTTGACTTCCCTTCTTCTACCTTCACTACAAGCTCAAGCATGAAAGACTCTTCAAGCAGAAAACCTGAAAGCAGAAGCAAAATACAGAAACAACCAGCTGCCTCCTTCAAAGTGTTTCTCCAGGGGATTATATAATCGAGCTGGTAGATGACACTGACACAACAAGAAAGGTAGTGCATTATGCCTTAAAACCAGTGCATTCCCCATGGGCTAGGGCCATCAGAGCTGAGCCATCACCATGCTGCTTGTTGTCATATCAGCATTTGCAGTGCTCTTCACTGTGATGTGCCACAAGAAGCAAGAAGAAAATATACATTCACATTTAGATGAGGAGTGTTCAGAGTCCTCCATTTACACTGCAGGTGTCCCCACAGAGAGGCTCTGGCCACGTCCAAAGGTCTCCATCTGCCCCAATAAAGATGGCCAGAATCACATGAATGTTGTCCAGTGTTTTGTCTGCTTCCTCCACAACTTCAGTGGCCAAAAGGTAGCTCATTTAAAAAGATTTGAGTAAAAAAAAATGTGAGCTCCAGAGGGCTTGGGCAACCCTGCCTCTGTAGACTTGCTGGCTGAACCCCAGATAACCTGTCTCATACATGGGCTTTGCTAACTGCTTCAAGCTTTCCTCACAGATGTTCCACATCCCCGGCATCTCCAGCTTCCTGGAGTCTCCACTGTACTTGCAGTTTTGCTCTCACAATTTTGTATGTATTTGCCTGACTTTCCAGTCCTTCTGAAATCTGAATAGAAGCCTCCACAATCAAGTGACTCTTGTGTTCTCCGTGCCTAAGAAACTAGCACCATGTAGATAAGACCAAGTTTGACCACCAGCTTCAGCAGTAGCCAGGGCCCACTAGACCATAGCTGCAGTCATCTTTGAATGTCTGATAGCTAAATTTGAGGGTATTCTACCCTAGCTGGCACTGAATGAGTAGGCATCCCAGGCACGGACTTATCAAATGAAAGATTTATAGTCTTGTTCTCCTAATCCAGGGATGAGTGGGGTCTTGCTGATTCTTCCTATTCCCTCAAGGCATCTTTTTCTTCCTGTATAAAGTGGTTGGCTACTTTGATGTGCTAATCTTTTCAGCAACCTTGTGTTCATTTGCTTCAACATTGTAGGTGCTTCTTTTCTGATGAAAACGTAAATTTTTTAAATCATTCAGCTTTGCTATTTGTTCCTCACTTTCAAGGTAGGTATGGCTGAAAGTGGCAAGCAGTGCCTATGTCACAGCTTGAATGTTGCACAGCCTTGCAGTTTCCTCCACCAGATTAATTAGTGCACAAATTAGTCTCAGGGCATGGGCCAAAGTGTAGACAAATTTTCTGCCAATGTGTAACATACATGATTCCTAGGTCAACTGCCAGTGGGTTCTTATTCCTAACTGAAACCTCTTGAGTCTGGCCTTTACTGTCTGCATTCCAACCATATTTTGAGCTCTGCCTGGTATCATAAATCCAGCACTGTTCACAAAATTTTAAGACTTCTCTAGTCCACATCTCCAAACCTTTCCAATCTTCCTCTGCAAATCAGTTCCAAAAATTTTTGAGCCACATGATCAGTTATAGTCACAGCAGTGACTCCATAACTGAGACCAATTTTTGCATTAGTCACTTTCCTGTCATTGAGACAAAATAGCTGACATCTATAAACTAAGGACAAGTTTTTAGTTATTTTTCTCTTTGCTGAGACAAAATACCTGAGACCCAGATTAAATGAAGAAAGCTTTATTTAGCTCACAATTTGTAGAGGTTTTAGTCCATAATCAGGTCTCCAAGGTGAGGTGGAATAAGAGATAGATATTACAGAGAAGAAACAGTACATGGCAGACAAAAGGAAGCAAAGCAACAAGAGACAATCAAAGCTCTTTCTGACTCTCATATCTGATCCAGGCTATTTAAAGTGGGTACCATTCACACTCTTAATCCTTGTGTCCCTGATCCTATCATCGCACCGTGAGTAAAGCCCAGTACCAAACACTCTAGATCCAGCCACTTCTGAATAAGTCCCACCTGTGATCACATGAATCTTTAGAGTGATATCTAGACATAAGCCATAACAGAGAATGTTTTTTTTTTTTTTTTTAGCTCAAAATTGCAGTGGATTCATTTCATTGTCAGCAAGCTCCAAAGTAGAAACTGCATGATTAAAAAAGAATGGTGGAAAAAAGCTACCCATGTCGCAATAGCCAGGAAGCAGAAAGTAGTGCCCTGGATAGAACATATCTCTTGCAGGTCACCCCAGTAACCTGTGATTACAACCAGACAACCTGACCTATAAACTCTTCTAGAAGCCTCAGATCCTGGAACCCAACATGGTTTTGGCATGCAGATGTCCTGTAAGCATGTATCACACAACTTTGACTTCCCTTTCTTCTGTCTTCAATACAAGTTCCAGCCAGGCACTATCTTCTAGTTGGACTTAGAGGTGCTGCCTCATCAACTGATAAATCCTCTGTTGAGAATAATGTTCCTAGGAGCTAATAATCACATTTTAAACTTATGAAACTTTTTGGAGAAGTTTTAGCTCAAAATCATAACAGTAATGAAGTTGTGTTTGTTGTGCTAGTTCAAAAAATAATTTAATATGTGGAAGTAGTTTTGTTACTTTTATACATGAACAATAGTATATATTTTATTTGTAACCCAAAACTCTTCATTCAGTAAAGCCTAGGCATGCCAAGATATTGGACACTCATGTTTTAGAAGCTCTGAAGATTTTTTTCCCCCAGGCTGCTGGTTAGGGAGTTGGTGGAGAAGTTGGGATAGAAGTATGTTTTTGTGGCATCACTTACTCAGAAATCGGTCAGTGCTGTGCTTTCATTTGACACAGTTCTCACTAAAACTTTTTCACATTTTAGATTTCAAGAACTGTTGTTCTATGCACCACACTAGTTGTCAGGTAGCTATTATAGGAAAGAGATCAGACGTGATCACAGTATGAACAGGAAAAGAAGCTAGGCTGAACCTTTGGTCCAGAAATGAGACAACCAAATCTGATGCTGTCACAGTAATCAACAAACAGAAAATGACATAGAGACATTTTATTGAAATAGAAGCAAAGTCGGCTCTACAGACCAAAAGAACTCAACTTTTCAGGAAAGTTGGTACTGGCTGGTAACACTGAAACACGTTTAGTGTTAATTGACTTCAAAGCCACTGAAACAATTCTCTGCGTGTCTAGGGAAAAAAATCAAGTTATCATTGGGAGAAAATTCATTTTTGTATTAGACTTCTTCATGTCACTGTTCAGGAAACACAGTTTTTAGAAGCCTTTCCTATAAAACAGGAGACAATGAAATCTAGGCTCTCAAGTGATGAATAAGTTAGAATTGGTTGTCATTCAGTAGGAAATGTATCAGGTGTAGAACTGAAGCTAGAAACAGCAAGGCATATTACTTCATCATACTGTGTAAATATGTAATATTATATACATATAGTTCTGAGAAATAAATTGGGTAAGAGGAGGTCAGGACCTCCCAGTCTTTATATGTACAATAAGATTATGCACACCAGACTCATGCAGATTAATTCTTATCACAAATATCTTAGATTTTGTAAGTTGTGTAATTTTAATGTGTCAAATCTGTTTTTCTTTTTGATTTATGCTTTAAGTGTTTTATTATAAAAATCTTTACCTACAGCTATAATGGCATCCATAATATATATATGCATATATATATATATATATATATATAGATGATGTTTTGTGTCCATCTAGAATTTTTGTGTGTAGTATAAAGTTGTATGCATGTGTGTATACATTTATCTATGAACTGTTTTCCACTGTTTTGTGACACCACTGCACTATAGCACCAAGTATCTATATGTACTTGGTCTGTTTCTGAGCTTGCTATTTTGATCTACTGACCTACTTGGGTTTTTTTGCACCAGTATCAGATTGTCTCAATTTCTGTAATTTAATGGTTCAGTTTGATATCTAATAAAACAAGTCGTTATTCATATTTCAAATCATCACATTTTACTCTCGTATCTCAGGAGAGAAAAAGGAAATTTCTGTTCATACACCTTTCCCTTTTCTTAAACAAAAAAGTCTTTCCTAACAGGAATTTGTCCGGCTGACTTTCTTTTCCAGTTATCCATTAGTCAAGAAGGATGCTGTTCAAATCATTTATGCTCTTAAAATGTTTCTGTTCCTCATCTATCATTTTCTGATACAGAAATCTTTAGCATAACTGAGATTTATAAATATCTCCTTGTCCAAATATGTAGGCTGCTTATTTAGATTCTTAGATCGGTTTTTTTTGTTTTGTTTTGTTTTGTTTTGTTGTTGTTTTTTTTTTGTTGTTGTTGTTGTTGTTTTTTGGCTGGGACAAAATACATAACATCTACTTAAAGGAGGAGAGATTTATTTTGGCTCACAGTTTTTAGAGGTTTCAGTGTCTAGTTGGCTGTTCCAGGGTAAGATAGCATACACAGGAAAATGACAGAGGAATTGCTGCTCACCTCATTTTGGACAGGAAATAGATAAAGGAAGAACCAGGAAGAAATATACATTTCCTCCTAGGCTACACCCACATTAATCTGCCTCTTCCCACGAGACCCCACCTCCCGACAGTAAGTCAGCAATAAACTTCCACAATCCTAAAGCTCTGCCTGTTATCCCATAAGACTCTGGAAAGACATTTAGGTATAAACCATAACATTAGTCTATATTAATTATGTTTTTTAATTTAGGATCATGAGTTATTTTGATTGCCAAAGTATTTTTGTTTATATGTTTGTGACATTACTTTCTTTCTTCTCTCTCTAATAGTTAGTATAGTTCCCTGGTCGCTAATCAAAATCAGAACTTTTTACTAGTCCAGAAATGAGGATTTATATTGGTGACTATGGTCTCCTGCTGTGTGGTAATATTACACTGAGCCAGAGATAGCTTGGTTCAGTGGGAATGAAGCTGAGTTATCTCTCTCAAGGGTGAACTTTTAGTCCCTCAGCCCCCAAGAGGAGCTGAAATTCCAGCCATCACTGCCTGCCTGTTTCCAGTTGTGCAGTACATAGGCCTATGTTTCTAGCCTTGTGCTTTTATAGATCTTTTCTCTTCTTTTCCTCATAGTCAGAGACCACCTAGGAGAAAGGAGACAAACTAACTTCTAGATCCTTAAACTATTGCTCATTAAAAGCATGATTTGTATTTTCTTTCGAGGTAGCCAGGAACTTGGGACTTAGAAGCAGTTTTTACTAAAACAAACAAAAACAGTCTGATCCTCTTCGTCAGAGCTGTGACCCCAAACTAAGTCTTCTTGATTTTCTTGCTTTCTAACTCTGCTTGATAAATCTGCCTGTGTCTCCCACTAATGTGTTCTGAGATGCTCTTCAAGAATCTACCTGATAAGACAAATTAAGGTCCCCATATCTATTTGGGGAGACCTCCTTTGACCTCATCCAGTGACACCCCTTTCTTCTTTCTCTTATTCTTTTTTTCTTTTAAACTGTAGATATATTTCTGGTTTTCCTATTATGAACAGTTGCTCTGTTTTGGGAAGAAATCAGATGTGTGAAAGCATGAGTTTATAGCACCTTCTCTCCCAGCATTCCATGCACTATTTTATAATCAAAAACAAAACAGTATCATTTCAGGATATCATTTCAATATCATTTCTCCAAAAATAACTTTTGCCTCTCTCTATTTTATTTAGTTATTCCTTGAAAATATTATTCATTTATTTATTTATTTTTGGTAATTCTTATTTGTCTTTAAAGGATAGTTACTACAAGTATATGGTATTTTATTACCTGTACACATTTGAGGGAAAAGAGGAGAAACAAACAGAAGAAAGATGTAGAAGCCTTGATTCACCCAAATCTTATATTTAGTACCTGCTTTTATGGTGTTTCAACAAGGCATTCACATATAAACTCATCAGTTCACTGAAGGGATGCTAGAAATAGGAATAAGGAGGGCATTTCTACTCCTTTCTCCTGTCAGATTTAATATCTCACTCTCTTGCTTCTCTTAAGTGTTTTAGCAATTGATCGTAAGTGATTTCATCAACAGTATTTTCTATTAGGTCAAAAAGATCTTAGCTGGCTTCTGCTGTCAACATCAAGAAGTACTGTCATTTAAAATGAATATTTTGTGCTTAATATTATTCCATCCCATGAACATGTCTAAGCAATTCCTATCACTTCCCTTCATTCCTTTCTAGCTCATGTATTTACCATTATCTCTATTTCTTTTGGTGCTTAGTGAGGGGAAGAAAATGTGGACATTTGTCTTAGGTCCTAAGGCACTGCCTCAGCTCTGGTGTTTTCCAGTGTTCTCTTTTCCTGGATCATCCTAATAGGTGGCAGCTAATTCTTTATCTAGAATGCTATCAAGTACATTAAGTTTATGAAATGAGACTTTTCTTTTTTAAAATTGATTTTATTGGTACATTTTATACATACATTGTGATCACATTCAACATTGAAAATTTGTACTTGTACCTGACACATTCTTTTTTTCCCTTTCTCTTGCCCTCCTGACAGCCCTCCTTACCCCTATATGTGTACATTTTGTTTTCTTTTTACTATCAAATTTTTCCTTTCTCTTCTTTACTTTACCCTACCCCACTTTCCCTTTTCCTTTTGAACATTTTCTTCCTATTTTACAATACCTATCGTATATTTTTAATTCACTTACATTTTGTTTCTCATACTAAAGAAATGATATGATATTTACACATCTGTGTCCTATATATTTCATTTGTGAGTGTGTCCTCTAAGTACATCCATTTGAGTATAAATGACTCAAATTTATCACTCTTTATGGCTAAGTAATACTCCATTTTATTAAAAAAATAATAAGCAGATCTTCTTTATCCATTCTCCTATTGATGGGCATTTGAGCTGTTTCAAAGATTTACCTATTACAAACTGAGCTGCTTTAAACATGGATGCATGTATGTCATTATGATATGATGTTTTTAATTCTTTCATATACATGCCTAGCAGGGGAATAGCAGGGTTAAATTGGACCTCTAATCCTAGTTTTTTGAGGAATCTCCACACTTATCTCTGCGGTGTTTGCACCAGTCTACATTCCCACCAACTCTGAAGAAGGATTCCTTTCTTCTTGCAGAATCACCAGCATTTTTTGTTGGTTGATTTCTTGATGGCAGCCATTCTTTGTGGAGTGAGATGGAATCTCAGTGTTGTTTTCGTCTGCATTTCTTGAATGACCAGTGATGTTGAACATGTTTTCCATATGTTTGTTAGCTACTTTACTTCTTCATATGAAAAATGTCTTTTCATTTCAGATGCCCATTTTTGGATTGAGGATGAGGTAGCTTAGTATGTCTGGACTTGTTTGTGCATCTTCTTGTATGAGACTGTTTTCTAGAACTCTTTTCTAAATCCATGATGTACAGCTGGTCATATAAATTTGCTTTCTAATATGTTCCTTAATTTCGTGGCTCCTGTGTGAACTCATACAGTTAAGCCATGGACTAGGTGACCTTCCTTAATCTACTTTTGAGGGGATGAGAAGGAGTAGCAAGGTTAGTGCCCAGTCATCGTTCTGATAGCTCCTGTTTCAATCCTGTCCGCCTTTGTGAATTGTAAATATTGCTTTAGACTTTCTTTCTATTCCCCTACCTTTTTCTTCTTCCTTCACTTCCCTTCCTGTCATTTTCCCTTCATTGCCCTACCCTTTAATTTTCTTTCTAGTTTTTCTGTAATTTCCCTTATCCCTGTAATGAAGCCAACCTAAATTCTACTTTTATTCTAAATATTTTACCAGAATAAAAATGAAAGATATCTAAAAAAACCTTTGATGATTACCCAAACAAGCATTGAGGTGGACATGCACACACTCATCACATTAATATATTACTTCACTGTGTTAGAAGTCTAGTGTGCTACCTGTTGTCCTTCAGAATCATCTTAATTCACTTTGTTAATAAAATTAATAAATATATATCAACACATAGGGTCATATATACTATAAATCTTTCCACATTTATCTCTAAAATTTCTAACTACTGAGCTCTAATCCCCACTGGTCATCTTTATCGTCATCTGTACCATTTTTTTCTGTTGCAGTTGAGAGAATCACTGTCATGTAGTAAGTACAATTATAAGTCAGAATAGTGATTAAGTCTTTCTGGCCATTTGCATTCATTTTGACATTCACATCAACATTCTCTCCTTTTATATACAAATATTATTTCTGGCCCTTTTATCCCACTTTTTCTACCACTCTTTTCAGTCTGTCTTTTTTAATCTCTCATGGGAGCATTTTCTCCTGATTCATTTCTTGGCTTGTCAACAGAGAATTTTTCCCTTCAACCAAGTCCATTTTCTTTCTTCTTGATGGTACCCAGGACCTTTGACTGAGATATATTTCCAGCCCTCCTTTTTTTTTCATCTTTTATTTTGAGATAAGGTCTCAGTAAGTCACTAAATTGTCCAGGCTGGGCTCAAACTTATAATCCTCCCACCTCAGCCTCCCAGAATGCTGGAATTATAGACATGTATCATCATTCCTGGCTTCATTCAATTCTTAGTACTGGTTCTAGTGATTTTTATAAACATGCACCTGCCCTTTTTTAATGCTTCAGAACAGTCAGTAGCTAAAATTAACTCTTGCCTACATAATAAAGCTCATACTTGGGGGCCGGGGAGTTAGCTCAGTGGTTCCGGCGCCTGTCTTGCAAGCGCAAGGGCCCAGGTTCAGTTCCCCGGTAACCACATACCATACTGGGCGTGGAGACTCACGCCCAGCAGCAACCAGTACCACATACCACAGTGCTGGGCGTGGTGGGTCACGCCTGTAATCCCAGCACTCAGGAGGCAGAGGCAGGAGGATTGTGATATGAGTTTGAGGCTGAGCTCAGGGCCAGCCTGAACCACAAAGCGAAACCCTGTCTCAAAAAAAAAAATAAACCTAAAAAACTAAATAAATAAAATAAAGCTCATACTTCCCAACATTCCAGAGCCATTACTTCTGCTTCCAGCTTATCTTTTAATTTCTCTATTCCTCAATTTGTTCTGTTTTCCACCTCTACCCTATTTTTCAATGATCAGCCTATGTATGTGTCTGTGTGTCTCTGCACACATTGTCCCTGTAAAACATAAATCACACTGGACAATAAAGGAGATAATTGGACTTAGGCCAGTGCAGTAAGGAGAAAATTCATTAGTAAGGACCATCTCAAGGAAAACAAAAGGTGCCTGGAGTTCTGGAAATGTTGATGAGTGAATGATCTGTATAATTCAAAGATCTTAAAGGGTTTATGAAGATAGAGAATGATCTTATTTTATATTATTCTGAGCCCTCTTTGAACCAAGGCAAGTCTGGAGCACTGCGAGGTGGATTCCTGTATCATTGCTAGTTTTAGGAAGCAGAGGACTTGCATGAAGTTCAACCTTGTGAGTTCTATTCTGACTATGTTTTGCAAACTGCCCACCCAATATATTGTTTGTCTTTTTCTTTCTAATTTAGCATTGTTGATGGTTAATCTTTACATGCTATCCCATTTTAGCTCTCTTGTCCTATGGCATCCACTTGACAAATGGGGAGTCAGCAAAAGCTTTAAAGGTTGGAGGTTTCACTGTTGCCCTCAATCATCTTTGCCAGTTCTAGTGGTGGCTGGATTTTCCCAAGGTCCCTCTCTACAATCCCAGCTCCAGCGGGCACCAGTATCATCATTCCTTTCCCCTTTCTGTCCTTCTCTCTGTGTCACCTCAGAAATGTTAATCACTTTTCAAGATCGCTAGTTCCTGGGTGCCACATCATTCCTTATCATTGAATTTTACACGACCCACAATCCCATAACTTTTCCCTTTACTGAAATATGATTAATTAAACTCTTGAGCACTCTCTTTCCTTTCTACCACAACTGATTGTTTCAGTTCATCTGCCTAGAAAACTTCCCCAAGGCTCAGCCTAGAGCTTGCCTGCTCATCCTTTAGGATACTGTCCATGGGAAGACCTCCTCAGTACTCTCTCTGTTCACGTGTAGCAGTTTGAAGGTACATGAAAAAATTATGCATTTGTGTACACTTTCCCCTATGTACTGCTCTGTACTGGTATTTCCAGGCCTTATAATAATGCCTGGTGCACTACATACTTGACCAAGGGAATAAATAATACATCACTAGTTTGCATAAAGAAGAAATTCATCAAGATAAATGATAGAAAATGATTACTTAACTTACTTTTGCTCCCTTTTGAGTAGTGTTCTTATCTAAAAATAAAGACTGAGAAAAATGTTTGCAACAGTTATTTAAAAGATCATTTTCTTTTTGGTGGCAGGAATATCTGCTTGAGTATAGTTGTTTTTTTAATTTGTTTTTAAATTACAAGAACAGAGAGAAATCAGACTGACTAGCACTTGATATATGTCCAAATCAAAATGACTTCTGTCTGTGGAAGTTTTCCAGAGAACAAACAGGAGATATTTTGTTTACTTTGCAAGGCGTGCACATTGCTTTCTCCGGAGTGCAATTGCTAGAGCTGATCAACAGTGAAAAGAGCTCAGAACCACTCATTCACTTTTGATGATCCATAAACCACTTCTGGTATTTGTTTTCTCAGATTCTCTTTTTTATTTAGTATATTGTGTATTTATTTAACCCATGTTCATTAACAAATGCATACTGAAATCAGAATTGGATTTAAATAGTAAATTTTAAAAATTGGTGGAACTAGGAATCATAGAATCAGTCCAGATCCAGGAATAAAGAATGAAGTCTGTTCTCTTTTATTTTGTTTTTCTATACTTCCTCTATTCCTAGAGAGTTCTGAGAGGCTGAGATTATGTGCACGTGCCACCATGTTTGGTTCCTATTTCTTTTTGGCATGATTTCTGCAGTATCACTCGATGTAGCCCATTAAATTATATAAAACCTTAAGCTATTTTTGCTATTTTATTTTTAAGCCCAAGTATCTGAATATAAATTTCTAGTTGAATGCATTATAGTTTCAATAAGTTCTTTTTTAAAACATAAATTGTGTAGTGCTTTGAGGAGCAACCATAAGCTGGATAGGATAGAATTTGCTATCCTATAGTTTGCTATCCTAAAAGTTTGCTCAAAGAAACTTTTGAGAATGAAAAGGTGTATTACTAACAATTGCCCCCAGGACTTAGTGAAAGTGAGACTGTCCCTGACATCTGTTGTGTGTGCTTAACTATACCTTCTACTGCCTAAAGTACCCATAATTTCTGTGCTGTTTTGGATAAAAAATAGTGACTCCAAGAATCATCTGTCAGAATTGTAGAAAAATATCATGGGAATAGTAATACATTAATCTATGACCAGCCTTTTAAAGTTTAACAGAAAATAACTAGTTGGCTGAGCCCAAAGATAACTCTGCACCATAGGATGGCAAATTTTATTTAAAATAAAGATTCAGCCAGTATGAATAGTAGCTATTTTAGGTACTATGCCCCTTGGGTATTGATTACAGCTATTAAATTCTATTGTTGCAATATAGAGCAGCAATAGACAATATTATATTAAAATGTGTGGCTCTGTTTCAATAAATCACTATTTGTAAAAGTGGGTAGTGGGCTGGCACTTGTCCCATGGACTGTTCTTATCTACTCCTCTGTAGATAACAAAGAGGTAAGCAGATGAGTTTGCTTCCCTAAAGTCTTACTATTTTTCAACTGTTTATCTTGCTGTTCTCAAAGTGGACAGAAGCCCACGTGTAAGTAGTGTTGCCTGATAACCTGCCAACACTGGATGGTCAGTATGGCTATAAGTGTGACCCCAGGTGGTTCCCAAATGAGAGTGTGGAAGGAGATTATACTAATGGTCCTGGGATCCCAAAGAGATGTATAGACTTGGGTTTATCTGACAGTCTCCAATTTACTCTGCAGTGGCCTTCAAAGTCAGAGGACTTTGGTCCAGACTAACTGTACACTCATTATGGACCCAAGGCTGATGTTTCAGTACTTCCTGCATCTCAGCTGGTTTCAATTCAGCAGTCATTTTGTCCCCTGTAGTTTTATTGCTCTGTTTGTTTTACTACTATCTTGATGAAACTCACACTGCTTCTCCTTTATTCTTATACTGCTTTGCCATCAGCTGATGGTCCTTCAATGCTGTATTTCTCTAATCCACTATTTCAGTTCCCTCCCATATATCTGAATAATATCCTTCTGTACAATGTAATGGCCCCAAAATACTTTGATCCATTCCAATTACTTTTAAAGGGTAAATTTATGTTATTTCTTTTGTAAGTTCTTTCACTTTTTTCAAGTATATACGTAATCTATCATCTTTTTGTACTTCAACTCTTTTCACTTCTGAAAGGATTTAAAACACCACTGAGCAAAAATCTAAAAACATATATTTGAACAAATATTTACAGTATTGATGATGTGCTAGACATATACCAGTATGGAACGCAAAATTCCGAAAGAAAAACAGAAAGCAAAATTTTTAAGGAAAGCCAAACAAAACCAATAAACAAAAAGATAAGTTATTTTGCATAAAGACAAAATTTTGACACTAAAGCTCTGCTTTTAGCATTCCAACATTCAAGATAAAAAAATATATAGGTTTTATAATTCTTTTGACTTAATAAAAGGAATCACATCAGTGCACCAAGAAATTATTATCTGACCCTATACTTTAAATGTTTACCCTTTAAAATATTGTATTGGCATTCTCCAGAGAAACAGAGTATTATATATTGAACGAGATTACAGACTTTAATTTATCTGATTGTGGAGGCTTAGAGGTCCCTCAATTTGGAAGCTAAAGAATAGGAAAGTTCATGTAATACAGTCTGAGTACAAAGACCTGCAAACAAGGAATGCCACGGTCTGAGGGTGGGAAAGATGGAGTGCATAGCTCTGTCAGAGAGTGAATTTACCCTTCTTCTTCTTTTCTGTTCTGTCCAGGGCCCCAGTAGATTGGATGGTGTACACCCACATAGGGGAGCGATCATATTTATTCAATCTACTGACTCAAATGCTAATCTCTTCCAGAAACATCTTTACGGGCACACCCTAATATAATGTTTTGTAAGCTACCTGCACATTTAACCTAGTTAAGCTGACACATTAAATTAACCATCACAGAGGTAAAATCTTAGGGGCTTGGTTTGTTACTTCTTTGATATCTCCTTGTACTATTCAATACTTGATACATACTGAATAATCAACATTTTGATTATCCTTATTTGTCCACAGGATCTTAAGAATTATCATATACTATATGTCCAAAGTTAGACAAGATGATTTACAATACTATCTTCACTTCAAATCCCAATAAATTTCAGAGAACCCAACACTGCTCTTGATTTCAATGATTTGCTAGGACTAAGTGAAAATTAACTATATTCACTATTACAATCTACCACAGGAAAGGAGAGTTACAGATTAAAATTTGCCCCCTATTCATTAAATTGTGGACAATATAAATTCTCTTGGTAATAATCCGTGATGATAACACATGAAATTTCACCAATGCTTGAGTTTTAGTGTTCAGTCTATTGGGATCACAAAAACCCAACTGGACATCTATATGGCCCCTTTCTGTTTGACAAGGGGTCAACTGATATCACTGTAAGAAATTCATTTGAAACTACCTTGCCTCCCTTTCCTCTCCCTTTTGCCTTCTACCTCTCCATAACCCTTTTTGCTAAAGAGAATCCCTTCTTTGGGTTTTATTTAATGGCTTCCAGAGGTCAAAGTCCATGGTAGTGTTCTCCACAGAAAAAAGAAAGGAAACATCTCCCTGGCATGGATTCCCTGGCCATTAACTCCCTATTCCTCTTTTTCTCCTTTAAAAGCTCTTTACTCCCTAAAATTTCCTGAGATGAAAATCTGAGACAAAAAGTCTCTTCTGTCTTCTTTAGGGGAAACTATGAATAAAACTGAACTCCTCCACTAACTCCTCTCTCATGAGGTTCTGGTTGAGGTGCAGGCAATAGAAAGGTTTGACTAGGGTAACACTATGGGACCAAAGCGCTGCCCTAAATTGTGTTGTTAGTGTGGTTCCAAGCCCTCATTCTAAGTCCCATCATTACTGTTTGTCCTAAAGTCCCCAAGTAAATAGACTGTTAATTAAATAAAATGTCCAAGAATTCAGAGATTTTCTCCCAGACCCAGGAGCAAAGTTCAGACCTCTCTGGGAAAAGTTAAATTCTTTACTGCACATATGGTCAATCCTAGTGGTTCATGAAATCAATGTTTGACTTCGATCATGACACCATGGGCTGATTTGCTTAGTGAATAGTTGATGGTCCTCATAATATGGATGTTTCAAAGTGATAGATGCATATTCCTCAGTTTTACCTTTGTTCATTGAACATGTATTAGAACACTAAACAAATAAAAGAAGATGTTTTTTATCCCGTTTTTCTTTTCAACATTTTTTTCTTTTTAGTGGTACTCAAAGATCCTGTTTTACATTTAAGACTTCAAACATTCTAACTGTATATCAAGTACTTGTATGCCTTATTTATTTCATTTGTGACTGTAGATCTAAGTTCTGTGGGTTAGAATTTCAGGAATTCCCATTTTATTTCTTATAAACTGCTTCCTTTCATAGGACAAAAAAAAATTTTTTTAAAGATCTTTGTTCTAAGGGCATTTCTCCAGTTTATTTGCCTATGGTATGAAATGGAAAGGTCCTTATCTTTCCTTGGAGTACTAGTTTTGAAGATAGAGGGCAAATTAAGCTCTTCACTACCAAGTAAGCTCTAGGAATGCAGTGATATTTTTCTTTTTCTTCACATGGCAAAAAAGTGTTCTAGAATCTTGTAAATTTTTCATTAGAAAATACCCTCCATATATGATTTTGAGAGATTTCAGGGTTTATGTGTAACACATTAGTATTTTTGCACAACTTGATTAATTGCAGTATATTTGCTGCTTCAAGTAGTTGACCTTAGGCAAATAATTTCATCTAGTATATGTTTTGAAATCTGCAAAATGAAGGACTTGGACTATACTGTGATATATAATGCCCAGATTCAACATTTTTATAACTCCATTAAATATTTTTAAATGTTTTATTTTTATTAATACATGCTTGCAGCACATAATGATTACATTCCTTGTGGGGAATTGATACATGTATATAACACATCTTAAATCTGTTTTCATCCTACCCCATCCACTTCATCTTTTAGTCCCCTTCTTTTTTCTTTTTTATTATCAGTCTTCTAGTTCCAGTGCCTGTCATATAATTTGATATATACAGATGCTTACACACTTTTGTTGAGTCAAAACACACATTTCACAAAGTTAAAAACCTAGCATTGCACAAATTGAAAACAAACATGTGCCAAGGATTTATCTAACTCATTAATGAGATAAACAGCAGGGCAGTAAAGTTAGTTCTAAAATAAGCACAGGAAGAGTACTAGCAAAAGATTTCAAGATTAGATTTCTAAAATACGTACTGCGGTCCAAGACAATAACATTGTACCCACTGGACTTTCTTCCCCCTATTATATAGAAGTCATTTATTTCTCTACTTGGGTAAAATCCATTTGTATTGTTGTAAGACAGAGATTATTTTGATTGATATCAGTTTTCTAGAAGTGGATAGCTACCCTTACAGAATGATAAAATGTTCTAATCCATAGTAAAAAGTATGTCATATGAAGTATTCTTAGTAATATCAGAGAATTTAATCTCAATCATCACATCAAAACTAAGCAATATCTCCTGCTGGATTTCCAAATGAAGAAATGTAGAAATATGAATTGTTTATTGATCAATTTTATATCAAACTAGATATCTTGTTTAAATTCAGAATACAGTAGATAGCCAATAAATATTTGTAGAATTAATTTTTAAAAGGCAGCTTACCTACCTATCACATAATTTGATATATACAGATGCTCACACACTTTTGTTGAGTCAAAACACAAACAAAACTCGGGTTTGAAGGAGTGGTGGCCACCTAACTTGCTTCTATAGTACCACTTGTTCTTAGAGAGCCTTGAGGAGTAGTGGGGGAAGGGCCGTGGAATCAGACCGATATGGCTCCAATCGGAATTCTGCAATTTACCACTGACATAGCTTTCAGAAATCCAGTTAACTCTTCCAAGTCATAATTTCTTTTCAATAAAATGGGAGTAATATCTACCTTGACAGCCAATGATCTTTACTCTAAGATCTTTATCTATTATTCTTTTAACTCTAAGGCTTATTTTAAGGTATATTTTGGGGAATTTGTTATTTGGAGATAGCAAATCATCTTTTTATAGCTTGCTGGCTTTCTAAAATCCAAAAATATTGAAGCTGAATCTATATTTCTGAGTGATTGGCTTCTATATAGGTTCTCAGGTATCCCAGCTACTTTTGCTGCATAACAAGTCCCCAAACTAGAGGCTTCAACCAACCAGATATTTCTCACTCATCCAGTGGGTGGGAATTCAAAGAAGCCAGAACCACTATGATTTGTCCCCAGAATATCTGGGACTACCGTGGGGAAAACTTAAAGACTGGGTTGACTTAATGACTGGGAGCTAAAGTCATCTGAAAACTGTTCACCAGTAAGTAAGTTCTATGCCTGTCCAGGGATGTTTTAAAGACTAGGGCTGTAATCTCAGCAACTGGGCTGGGCAACTTAGTGAGATACTGTCCCAAAATAAAAAATAGAAGGG